>JASTTN010011252.1:10050-37767 GCA_030324115.1 Sorex maritimensis | reverse complement strand
GGAAGGAAGGAAGGAAGGAAGGAAGGAAGGAAGGAAGGAAGGAAGGATGTGATACAAGTTTACTGTCTGCACTGGATTCTTTATTTTCCTTTTTTTTTTTTTAAATTGAATCACAGTGACCTACACTTATTTTGTGATTGGGTTTCAGTCATACAAAGTTCCAACTGCACTGGGTCTTATTTGTTCTGTCAGAGCACCTACTGTCTCCTTTTTCCCTGACTGGTCTCTAGTATATGTGAATGTGAATCGGGTAAGAAAGTATTCAAATAATGATGTACGAAATGGATAAGAAACCCTTGCAGTTGCCTTTATGCACATGTCAGCTGAGCACTTCATGCCCTTCAATAAAGTCATCTCTGTGCAAGGGAAATTTTTTTACCAACATGAGGGACTGTCTGGGCTTCTCAGAGAAGCAGAAGTAAGTCACTTGGCATCTTATGCCAGGGTTTAGTGTCAAGATGAAACGATTCTCATGCACACAAGCAAGGACTCCAGTCCTGTGATACTGAGAAGAGAAGAAAGCATGTCAGTAATACTCTGGGGAACAATGTGACAATGTCAGAATAAACTCACAGCAAATGCTACTAGCTTGGACCACTAAGAAGTGTCACAACTTCTGCAGAAATGAGGCCCAAGGCAGTGAGATGTTTTTGAGGGTACATAGCTCTCTACCTTCTCCTCACTCCCAACTCCCTTATTAACTGTCAGCTTCTTTGCTTTCAACTAAGGAGATAGAGATGCTGAATGTATCCCTTTATCATTCTTTAGTTAAGATCACAAAAGAAACTTCATCTTGCTTATTTTATGCATTATTTCTATAATAAAATATGAAGTGCTTGATGGAAACATAAGACAACATCTTGGGGGATGGAATAGAAAAATTTAAAAAATAAACAAGCATTCATATCTCCAAAATTGTTGGGTAACCTGAAGTAGCTACATGGAAACCTGAGTGAGGTTTACTTTTCTGGTGCTGGATTTAACAGGTGATCTGGCAGGCCAAAACAAACACGGAAATTTCAGTCCAGCTGGAATCTCTCCTGTAGAACAGGTGCTTCTGCCCTCACCCACAACTAGCACCCCAGGGCACATTCCATCTCACAAATAAACCCAAACCTCTGGGCATTTGTCATCCATTTTTTTATCACATCCTTTGCGCATTTAATAACCCATAGTCAATGCAGCCCGCCTGCTGTTGCATCTTGAGCACCAAGTTTTCAATTTATATGGTACCAATGACCCTGGACACCATGACTGTGTGTGAGTATGTGTGTGTTTGTGTGTGGTGGCGGAAGTGGGGGGGTGGGGTGTTGAGTCAGCCTGATTCTAGGTGCTGATGTCACTTCACAGTACATGTCACCATGTCCAAGTCACTATCTTTTTGATGTGTATAATATAGCAAACTCACCATAGCTCCTTTAAACTCATGTGCGGAATTAACTATGGAGTGATTTATATGTTAAAAACATTTTTTTGCAGTTCCAAGAACTGAACCCATATCTTCTACATACAAGGCAATTGCTCTGTTATGAGTTAACCTCTCTGGTTTCTGTATGAAGCATAAAATCATTTATATTAGATATTAAGACCACCCTCAACCCACAGAGGTACAGGATTCTCCAAAGAATCTAGGTTCTCCTTTAAATACTGCAGGATAAAATTGTTCAGTTACTTGATTATTCATTAAAACCTTTTATTTTATTGCTAAGGAAAATGTGGCTCATAAATGAAGCTTATAATATATCAGACTGATGTGGGTGCTTGACAAATTTAGTTCATTCAGTATTCTCAGAAACCTTGTGATGTAGAAAATATTATAATCCACACTTTGCAGGTGAATAAACTGAAACCTTAGTAAGTTTCCTGATCACAGGTTTGTAATGAATGGAAGAGAACTGTGACCCCACGTAGACTATCCAAAGTCCCTGCACTCATCACTGTCCTACTTCTGAAGCACCAGGTCTTCTTCATCAGGCAGCTTCAGCTCCTGCGTCTTCCTTTCCCAAACTGTCTCTGTCACTCTCATCTGTATCCTCCTCTGTCATCCTTTCTGCCTGACCTTGTATCCCTTTCTTATGTGTTTATCTCTGTGTCTTTGTATTTCTTACTTCTTCCATTCTCCCTTCCTCTCCTCCCTCTTCTTGCCTTTTAGCTACTCCTAATTAATAGCAATGAGAGGAAAATGACTTTCTCTTAGAATCCCACTGAGTAGATGATAAGGAATAGTTTTGTGCTGCTTCTTTGAGAGAGAGAGAGAGAGAGAGACAGACAGACAGACAGACAGACAGACAGACAGACAGAGAGACAGAGAGACAGAGGGGGAGGGAGAGAGCCTAGGGAGGGTGGGGAAGAAAGGGCAGCAGTCAGGGAATTTGGAAAGTACAAGCTTTGTTCGGCTGGTACCTACGAGATCACATGCACTTGTGGATGTCTGCTACAAGATTCACGTGCTATGGCTCCAGAGAATAGTTTCTTGGAATGAGGGACAGGAGGGTGGAGAAAACATTCACCAGCCCCTACTTTCCAGGATCCAGGCTTGACTCACAAGGAATTAATTCTCCAGCACTTGCAGTATGTGAATAATTTTCCTTTCAGCTCCATAACTGAGAGAACTCTGCAGAATGGTGTTTACAGGGGAAAGTACTAAAGCCCATGTGTGTGTGGAAAAGGAGCTCAGCATGCAGAGAAGAGCTGGGGGTGTCCTGGGAGGTGAAGAATATGTGATTCATCTGCCTGTGGGTTATTCAATCCTGCTGGCATTCAGATCTAGCGCAGGTCTATGCCCTCCAATTTTATCCTTAGATTAATTGCCTCTGTGTTATGGGGAAAACCCCTTAAATATTTTGTAATTATAATGTAGTGCAATTTATGATATATGTAGGAACCTAACAGGTATAGTGCTTGTTAACTAAGCACAATGTTTTCTGATTTTTTTTAATATACAAGACAATGGGCCTATATTTAATACAGTATGTTTCACCATGAGATGTTGTTAATAAAAAATCTATTTTCTCCTAACATTAAATGTCTTCATTTCACTATTAATATAAACAGATCGTTTTTCTCCTTCACTGACTGGTACACTGAATACATTTTTCTAACCTTACCCCCTCCCTCCATATATTTAAGTAACTTTAAATTTTTCACCGAGAGTATTTGATATCTAAACACAGTATTAACTTGGAAAATAAAAAAGGAAACACTTAATAAAATCATGGAGAAAAGACTCCAAGAATTCAGGAGGCAGAGATTCTAACAGACACGGTGGTTATTTTCTAGGAATCTGGGCAAATTTCCTTCTTCCTAGAGTATTTGCTTTGAAAAATCTTGAAACTATGACAGATTACCTATATAAATTTCAGTGATGTTACATTTTCAACTCACCTTCTACCTAGCAAATACCAATTCTAGGCTGCACTTTACTAGTGCAGCATCTGATGTGCGGGGAAAAAATAATAATCCCCTGCCCATTCAACCGATAACAGTGTGTTCCCATTTCTAAGGAAACAAATACGATTGTCAAACTACCCTATGAACTGATTTCTTGGAAACCTTTAGACACCACGGCTCACTTTTCACTTTAAGGGCACAAAGGATTTGGGAGCAAGGTTTGGTCCAGGAGGCCTCCAAAGTCATATCTGTCCATTTCTCTTGTGTGCATAGACGCCCAGGCAAGCACAGATGCCTGTGATGCTGAGTACCACACCCAGCAAGAGGGCAATGGCATCGCCGGCTTCCACTGCTTCCACCACAGGCAGCACCGAGAGCAGTGAAAGGAGGACTATGCCCCACTGGGTGGAAACTGAGGTCATGATGGGCTCTGGAGCCGTCCGCTGCTTTCTGACTCTTGAGAGCTGGAGGTTTCAAAGAAAGGGTGCAAAGATAATTTCTGACACTTGAGATACCCCTTTCCTGGAGCTCCGGATGCTAAAACTTAAGAGGTTCCACATGCCAGTGCCACATCCCTTTTATTCTCTCCCTCTCTCTCCTTTTGGGTGTTATGGTTTGCTACACAGGTAGTATGTGGTTATTATGTTCTGTCTATAATCTGCTTTCAGGATACATCTCCCATCCCGAGCTAGCCCTCCAAGCATCATTCACTTAGTGATCCCTTCTCTATCCCAGCTGCCTTTTCTCCCAGCATGAGAAGCTGGCATCCAAGCTGTGGAGCTATTCTCCTGGCCCTTATCTCTATTATCCTTGGGTGTTAGTCTCCCATTCTATTATTTTATATTCCACAAATGAGAGTAGTCATTCTATGTCTGTCCCTCCCTCTCTGACTCATTTCACTTAGCATGACACTCTCTATGTTGGTTGTTTCTCATAAAAAACTAGACATTTAGCTCCCATTTGACCCAGGAATACTACTTCTGGGAATATATCCTGAAGATACAAAAAAATACTGTAGAAATGACATCTGCACTTGTATGTTTATTGCAGCAGTGTTTACAATATCCAGAATTTGGAAAAAACCTAAATGCCCAAGAACAGATAACACTTTGGTACATATATACAATGGAATACTGTGCAGCTGTTAGAAAAGATTAAATCATTAAATTTGCACATAAGAGGAACATTTATAATGCATGCAGTGTCCTTTGCCCTAACAATGTATCAGTAAAGCAAGTGGGCAGGATTTGAAATCATTTTGAGGTGTTTATTTCTATATCTCTGTTTTCTCTCTGTTTCTCCCTCTGCCCTCCCCCAACAAACACTGATGAATTTTCCTCATTTTTAATTGGTTAACACTCGGTTTTATTGCTTTACTGTGGTGGCCACAGTCCTAAGGACTCAGGGGGGGTGGAGCTCAGGACCCCAAATATATATGCTAGGTGTTCCAAAGCTACCTGGTTCGCCTTAGCTATTTACCTTACTGTAGCTTACCTCAGCTTAGCTTATCTTAACTACTCAGCCTAAAGCAAAGGTATCTTAGTTGAGGTTTGCAATGGAACATGCCATACAACTTTGAGGGACATGTGCTGTGCATGTACCTGTCTGTTCCAGTTGCTTTGGGGCTGAGTCTGCTGGCACAGGGAAAGCATTGTAGGGGGAGTGCCCTGTATGGTCCCAGAAGCCTCATATACAATTCATCAATGCATTCAGAATGATGAGTGAGCTAATTAGGGCTGGCCTGTCGAACGGTGTATGATGTTCCCAGTTGCTTGATGACCAATGGTTGACAGATGCTGCCATCTCACCTAATTATAAAGGCACTCCTTTCAGGTAGAGTGGCATTTCCTGGAACCTGGCTGAGCTTATATTGACACATGACAGAGCAGAGCTTTCTCCTCCAGAAATGCATTAATCATTCTCGTAGGAGATCTGTAAACAGGACACTGTACAAGGCATGTGAACGGTCCCTGGAGCAAAGCCACAGTAGAGGGACATTTGTCCCTTGTATATAATGATAAAATGTGCACCTCTCTTGTGGTAAAACTCAGGGAATATTCGCATAGGAGCATCTGGGCACAGAGGTGCCACCTCTACTTAAGTAAGACATCACCAGTGTGGGGTTTCTCCATTCTTGGGGTTCTTCCTGGTGATATGTATCTATATTCCTCCCCACCAATTATACATTACCCTTGCTTCTTAACTCATGGGAAGAAGAAAGTCCTTTGAAATAATGCACTATATAGAAAAAGATGATAGCTCTTTGATTCCTCTTTGGGAGACCTGAATAGTGTTATTATCCTGTTTTCATAGGGCCCAGGTCTCTGAGGTGTATGTTAGTGCAGGAAGAATGGTGGAGTTGAAAATATATGCCTGGAGCCAGAGGTTCTTCATCCTCTTAACTTCTTCGACACTCCACCTCTGTCAATGATCGAGAATCAGAGACGCTGTCTCATTTGCCAAGGCAAAATCAGATGGGCAGGACACATAATGTGATTTGGAGACAACCACTGGACTAAAGCTATTACCAACTGGATTCCATAGGACGTCAAAAGAATGCCTGGCTACCCACCTAAGTGATGGTCAGACTTCTTTGTAAAGACCCTGAATAAACAGTTTAAGGCTCTTTGTATTCCTGGAGTGAGCAGATGCCATTGGGTTACATGACAGGGATGAATGAAGATGTTATTGGTGCCTACTCGAGCAAATTAGTGAGCAACGAGATGACAAGTGATACAAGTGATTGAAAAAATATAAGCTGACTAGAAAATGACCTCCATTGATTGCTGTTCTGGTAACTTATTATTTCATCTGCATGTGCTGTTTGTGGACATAAATAATATGATGGCCAATTATCTTGAAACTGAGAAAGTGCCAACTTTAGGGCATCTAAGTTTCTAAGAACTCCTAGAGACCTGGCACCACCTGCATCCTTGCTCTCACTTCCCCGGTCATAGTTTCCAAAGGCTGAGTCTCACAAGTCCATGAAAGTCACTGGGCTAACTACAGGACCAGTTCTATAAAGAGTGCCGCTATAAAGTCATGTGGCTCTGGGCAAGTTTTTGGAGTCTGGGGTACCCACCTATAGAATCATAATTTTGTTTTGTTTTTTCTCTTTCCCTGTGTTTTGCAGGTGAACATTCCTCAGTCCTCAAAACTACTCAGACCTGACTCTCTCCAAATATATTTGGGATAGTGCTAGTTTGTAAGCTAAGTGTATCAAATCTCTATGTAATTGGGAAAAGGTACAGCTTATTAGTGGGGGTGTGATGGGAGGAGGGGTGTAATTTCATAGGTCGGCTGACTCCTTTGTGAGAAGAAAAATTCAATTTGCTTTTGTCATCTCAAACTCTGATTCAGGGCACAGAAGAAGGTGATCTGGATTTCAGACCCTTTGTATCCTATTGTGCAGTGTACAACCAGTAGAACTGTGCATAGTTTACTGCACAGGCTCCTGTGCTCGAGCACAGTTGTATCTTTACCGTTCCTGTCGCTCTCCTGGAACTCTTTTTTTTAATTTATTTTGATTTTATGCCACTTCTGGCAAAATCCAGGACTTGCTTTTGGCTCTGCACTCAGGGATCACTTTTTGGCAGGACTCAGAGGACCATATGAGATACTGGGGATTGAGCCCAGGTCATCTGTGTGCAAAACAAATGCACTACCTGCTGTACTAACACCCCGACCCCTAAGGAAGCTCTCATTGCATGATGAGGGCCAACTGTGGTGATTGCATACTTGGTGGTGTTGACCTGTGGGAATCTTGCCATTTAGTTGTGCTCACACATACCTGGCTGAAGTGTGAGTGGAAAATGTTTTCACTTCTGAGAATCTCAGATCATAGGACTGTCAGGATCCAGCTCAGCCTAGCATGTGCAGTAAAGATCCTTTACACATACAAAAGCTTATCAAAGTTGGAAAGGAAGCTCTGGAAAGGAACATAGTTAAGGACATAAAATCCCCCAAGTGTGGAAGGCAGTAAACCATCAGCAACTGCTAGGTTCCAGAAGCCAAGAGACTTAAAAGTGGGGCCAACTGTCTTATCTTGAGACCAGGAGGGTATCAGAACTACCATAGGGGAAATCTTTCACTTGTTGGACAAGTTCAATGTGCTATGAACTAAGGTCAGTGATAAGTAAGTTTCAGCAGCAAGGAGTAAAACTATATCTAAATTGTCACAAATTATATAGCAGGTTTAGGGGGCTGGAGGAATAGCACAGCAGGTAGGGCGTTTGCCTTGCATGCGGCCGACCCAGGTTCGAATCCCAGCATCCCATATGGTCCCCTGAGCACCACCAGGGGTGATTCCTGAGTGCAGAGCCAGGAGTAACCCCTGTGCATTGCCGGGTGTGACCCAAAAAGCAAAAAAAAAAATACATATATATATATATATATATATATATATATATATATATATAGCAGGTTTATACAGCACATGAATACGGTTCTAATCTTGAGAGAAGAAAGTTTTATTCGGCCAAGTTTTCAAAAGTCAGTTGCTTTCTGATAGGAAAAGCCATATATTAGTGTCAAATAATATCTTGAAAATTTTGAGAGCCTTTGATTGGATCAGAATGTTAAGTTTGATTGTAATTTACACTATTATTTTTCTTTTGGGGGGGGGCAGGAGGATGGTATTGGGCTACAGCAGGGTCTGCTGAGGGCTTACTCCTGGAAGTGCTTGGAAAACCATATGTGGTGTCAGGGATCTAACCTATGTCAGCAGTGTGCAATACAAGAGCCTTATATCCACATTTTATTTCCAATGGTAAACTGTCTTCTTGAAAATATGAAGGGGACGGGCGCTGTGTCGAGCAGGCAGCCACAGAACTGGAAGACCCCTTCTCGGCTAAGGTGCCCACATGAACACCTAGGCCAGAGGGGACTCCCGAAGTTTTAGAAGTGTGCAGGAAGTAGAACTGTAACCCAGGACCTTCACCAACTCGGGTCTCTCCCCCACAGATACAGCAGCAGCAGGGGGCATGGTCTCCGTGGCACTGCCACATTATTTCCCCTTTCATAGCCCTTTGAAATCAGATCTCAACCTCTATTGCCTAATTCTTAAGAGAACAGCCTGGCTGTCCCAAACACATTAGGTCAATAGTACACAAGCCTACTCCAATAGAAATACTCCCCAAACTCACCAAAATAATGGTGAGCACAAGAATCTAAACAAGCCTAATGTACAAGCACATATCCCCTGAAGCTTCACTAGGTGCCCCCCATAAGTCACACAGGAGCATCAAAGAGGAAGTTAATATTCTTGAAGGAGCTAAAGGAGACTATCATTGACCGAGCTAATCCAGAATCCTCCCACACAGCTAGAGGGGGGACACTGATAGTGAACTGGAGGGTCCATCTCTGTACTACTACAGCAACATGAAGAAACAGCGCAGATCCCCACCACAAAGAGCAGATGGAGAAAAGAGCCCTGAAGCCTCAACAAAAAATACCCACATATACAATCTCTCCGAAAAGAATTCAGAGATGAAATGCTGAGGATGTTCAATGAGCTCAAAGATATGGTGGAACAGACATCCAGTAAATTAAAGAAGGATATGAAATAGACAATAGAACAGACAGCCAATAAAATACAGGAAGAAATGAGAGCAGGGGCTGGAGCAATAGCAAAGCAGGTAGGGCATTTGTCCTGCACGTGGCCAACCCGGGTTTAATTCCCAGCATCCCATATGGTCCCTGAGCACAGCCAGGAGTGATTCCTGAGTGTAAAGCCAAAAAAAAAATAAATAAAAGAAACGAGAGCAGAAATAAGAAAGCTACAGACAGAAGTGTCACTAATAAAGAATTCGGATCATTGGTGGAGGTGAATGGGCACTGGTGGAGGGATGGGTAAACAATCACTGTATGAGTAAAATGCAAACACAAAAGTTCATAAGTTTGTAACTGTACATTACAGTGATTCTCTAATAAAAAGTTTAAAAACAATAGAATTCGGTAGATGAATTTAGAAAGTTGATGGGTACCCTTAACAGTAGAATGACGACAGCTGAAAACAGAATCAGTGAACTTGAAGACAAGCTACAGAAAGCATACAGGCAACAGCATATAATAGAAAAAAGACCTCAAAATAGCTCAAGGGTGAATAAGAGACCTAGGGGATGAATTCAAAAGGGACAACATAAGAATCACTGGAGTACCAGAAGGACAAGGAGGACACTCCAATGAAGTAGTAACAGTTAAAGATATCATTGCTGAGAAGTTTCCAGAGCTGGAGAATGCAGGCATCCAGATCCAAGAAGCCCAAAGGATACGAACTAAAAGAGACCCTAATAAAAATAAAAAACACCTCCAAGACAAATCATAATCAGAACGATGAATACCATAGATAGAGACACAATAATGTAAGCAGCAAAGTCAAAGAAGGAAATCACATACAAGAAAGCATCCTCTAGATTTACAGCAGACTTATCATGAAACCATCCAAACCTGAAGGCAGTGGTGGGATATAGTGAAAAAAATTCAATGAAATGAATGTGTCACCAAGAATACTTTATCTGGCTAGACTTTCACTCAGACTCGAAGGAAAGATACTCTATTTTGTGGATAAACAACAGCTGAGGAACTTTGTAGACTCAACCAACCTTAAAAGAAGGACTGGAGGGATTGTTTTAAGACAAGATGAACCCCACAGGCACAACAAACCTCTTCAGAAAGATGGCACAAAAACCCATGGCAATAATCTCTCTCAGTATCAATGGTCTAACTGCACCAATTAAGAGACACAAAGTGGCAAAATGGATTTAAATAACTGAATCCAACGTTCTGCTGCCTACAATAAACATATCTGAACAGTCAGAGCAAATACAGACTCAATGTCAAATAATGGAAAACAATCTTTCAAGCAAATAACTCCCTCAAAAAACCCAGAGTGTCCATACTAATATCCAGCAACATAGATTACAGGCTGAAAAATATTAGAAGAGACAGCAAAGACCATTTTTTAATAACCAAGGATATGCACATCAGGAATAAATCACACTAAACATACACACACCCAATGAGGAGCCAGAAAAATATTTAAAAAAACTGCTTATAGACTTCAAGGAGGACACTAGTAGCAACACAAAAGTAGTCGGAGATTCAACAGTGCCCTATCACCTCTTGATAGCTCAACAAAACTAAAACTCAGCAAGGAAGTACTGACTCTGAAGGAAGAAATAGAAGAAAGAGGGCTAATAGATGTATACAGGTATTTTCATCCTTCCTCCCCCAAACTGAGTACACATTTTTTTCCTGTGCAGACGGGACATTTTCCAAGATAAACCATATGTTGGCCCTCAAAACATACCTCAGTAGAATCAGGAAGATAAAAATTGTATCAAGTATCTTTTGAGACCATTATGCACTGAAGATAGAAGTGAATCACACACAGAAATGGAGAATCAAATCAAACATCTGGAAATTAAACAGTTCAATGTTGAAAAACCAGTGGGTTAGAGAGAAAATCAAGGCAGAAGTCAGAAGATTCCTGAAAACAAATGAGAATGAATACACGAGCTACCAGAACTTGTGGAATACAACTAAAGTAGCCTTAAGGGGAAAGTTTATAGCTCTGCAACTGTTTCTCAGGAATGAAGAAGGAGGCCACATAAATAACTTGACTTCACAGCTTAAGATCTTAGAAAATGACCAACAAAAGGATCCCACACCAGGCAGAAGGAAAGAAATAATAAAACTTAGAGCAGAAATTAACGGCATGGAAACCCAAAAATTAACGACATGGAAACCCAAAAAACAATCCAAAAGATCAATGAAATCAAGAGATGTTTCTTTGAAAAAATAAACAAGATTGCTAAACCACTAGCAAGACTCACAAAGACAGAGAGAACCCTAATAAACTGAATCAGAAATGAAAAGGGGGACATCACAACAGAAACCAAGGAAATTCAAAAGATCATTAGACATTACTTTGAAAATCTGTATGCCATGAAACAAAAGAACCTAGAATAGATGAATAAAGTCCTGGATTCCTATAACCTCCCAAGGCTGAACCAAGAATAGACATCACTATCAAGGAAATTGAAACAGTAATCAAAAGTCTTCCCAAAAACAAAAGCCTGGGTCCAGATGGATTCACTAGCGAATTCTTCCAAACATTTAAAGAGGATGGATTGACAGTCCTTTTCAAGCTTTTCCAGGAAATTGAAGAAAGAGAAACACTTCCAAACAATTTTTATGAAGCACATATGACCCTTATACCAAGGCAGACAAAGACACCACAAAAAAAGAAAACTATAGTATAGGATAACATGGGGTTTGTCCTTTTAGCCTTGCTGCAGGGAACTTAGTTTATCTTAAAGCAATATCCTTTCTGTATGGACACAGGAAGATAGTTAATATTATGCTTTGTAACTTGAGAGTTGATTGACTGCAATAATATTTACTCTTGGGCATCTGCTTTCTCAACTCAGTTGCCCTTCGTTCCTAGCACCCAAAAAGCAGGGTCCCGATGAGGGATGGAATGGACCCAGGGCAAGCTGTGAGCTACCCTGGCATTGAAATGGGCTAGGCCAAAGCACCACAAGACTCAACTATAAGTTGAGAGCATGGTCATAGACAAATGCTGTCATGATCCGAAAGTAATGACGAGACTAGGACCCTGCAGGGGTTAGGAAGACTAACCTGGCCTGAGGACTGTGGTCTGGAATATATAGTGAATGTCCTCAGGAAGAACCAAACTTTAAGTCTGATATATCTCTTACTGTGCTCATACAGAATGACATTGCTATAAATATTTGAAGTAAATTTACTATAACTATTTAAGCGGATTATTAGCTGAGGAAGGAAGAAAGGGACACACCCCACACACCCTTGTATGGATTCCACCCTTGAGCAGATTTATTAGTAATCTCCTTAGATGAAATTTTGTTAGTCTCCTCAATAAATGGTCTTACCCTTCTTTGTTGATTTGTTAATGTTCAACCCACCTTTATGTTACCATCCTATGTGATTGCTATATAAACTAAGACTGTAGCAGAAATAGGGGGAGATACGGACATAGAGATGACACAGAAGGAGACAGCAGAGACAGAAGAAGAGGCAGCAGGACACAGACAGAAGAAGACACAGCAAGGAGAGAAGACAGAGACAGGAAAGAAGACACAGAAACAAGATAGAAGACACAGAAGAAAGAGAGAAGACACAGAAGCAGAGAGAGAGAGAGACAGAGAGTGGTTGGAAGAGACCAGAGGAGAGACTACAGAGACAGAGACGGAGATAGAGAGACATACAGAAGAGAGCACAGTGGCACACACAGAAGCAGAGCACAGAAGAAGCCATCCTGATCCGGTCATACACAGCGGCTCCAGAACACCGAACTCGAGCATTGCACATGAGAAAGAACTGCCCTGAGAGGCCACAGACAACAGCACGACACACATAACATCCCCCCTCCCACGCACATGCACCCTTGTAATTTTTTACATTATAGGCTGATGTTCCCGATGAACATGGATGTAAAGATCGTCAACAGAATATTAGCAAATACAATCCAACGACTCATCCAAAAGATCACACACCATGACTAAGTGGGATTCATCCACTTAGTGGGGATGGAAGGATGCTTTAACATTTGCAAGCTAATCAACATAATCCATCGTATCAATAAAAGAAAAGATTAAACCATATGATCTTACCGATATATGTAGAGAATGCATTGGACAAGATCCAGCAGCAATTTATGACGAAAACTCTCAGCAAAATGGGAATTAAAGGAACTTTCCTCAACATAGTCAAAGTCATCTACCACAAGCCTATGGCAAGCATTATTCTCAATGGGGAAAAACTAAAAGCCTTCCCTCTAAGATCAGGGACAAGACAAGATTGTCTTCTCTCCATTTCTATCTAATATAGTACTTTCATAGCAATTAGGGAAGAAAATTGTATTAAGAGCATCCAGATAGGAAAGGAAGAACTCAAGCTCTCACTACTTGCAGATCACATGATACTATACTTAGAGAACCCTAAAGCCTCTACCAAGAAACTCCTAAAAACAATAGATGTGTATGATAAAGTCACAGGCTATAAAATCCGTGACTTTCCTATACACAAAGAATGAGAGAGAATAAAGTTATATAAAAAAAATCCCGAGGCTGGAGTAATAGCACAGTGGGTAGGGCATTTGCCTTGCACATGGCCAACCCAGGTTTCACTTCCGGCATCCCATATGGTCCCCCGAGCACCACCAGGAGTAATTCCTGAGTGCAAAGCCAGGAGTAACCCCTGTGCATAGCTGGTGTGACCTAAAAATAGCAAAATAATAAACAAAGAAAAAAACCATCCCAATCCCAATCATGCCTCAGAAAATCAAGTACTTTGGAATTGGCTAAACTAAGAGATAAAGGACCTGTACAAAGAAAACTACAAAACACTACTTCAATAAATAAAAGAGGACACGAGGAAATGGAAACACATCCCCTGCTCATGGAGTGGGTGGAAACACATCCCATACTCATGGAGTGGGAGAATTAACATTGTCAAAATGGCAATACTCCTCAAACCATTATACAGATTTAATGCCTATAAAGATACTCATGATATTTCTTCAAAGAAATTAATCAAACACTCCTGAAATTCATATGAAACAATAAGTCCTCACGAATAGCTAAAGAAATTCTTGGGGAAAAAATATGGGAGGCATCAACCTTCCCCAACTTCAAACTGTACTACAAAGTGGTAATAATTAAAATGGAATGGTATTGGAATAAAGAAAGATCCACAGAACAATGGAATGGGGTTGAGTATCCTTACATACATCCTCAAATATATGATCATCTAATCTTTGACAAGGGAGAAAGAAATATGAAATGGGGCAAGGAAAGACTCTTTAAAAAGTGGTGCTGGCAAAACTGGACAACTTCATGCAAAAGAACAAGTCAACCTCTATCTAAAACCATTCACAAAAGTCAGATCAAATGGATTAAAGATCTCAACATCAAACCAGAATCTATAAGGTACATTTTTGATAAGGTATCTTATCAAAAGGTAAACAGAAGGTTGGCAAAACCCTCCACGATATTGAAGTTAAAGGTATCTTCAAAGAAGAAATGCCACTGGCCAAGGAATTGGAAGCAAAGATAAACAAATGGGAATATTTTAAACTCAGAAGCTTCTGCACTTCAAAAGAAACAGTGACCAGCATACAAAGACAGCATACTAAATAGAAAGGGCTATTCACCAAGTACCCTTCTGATAAGGGATTACTATCAGATATATAAGGTACTGATTGAACTCTACAAGAAAAAACATCCAATCTCATAAGAAAATGGGGCAATGAAATGAACAGAAAAATTCTCAAAGAAATTTGAATGACCAAAAGGCACATGAGTGGGTGGGGAGTGAGAGGGAGGTATACGGGGGCTCCTGGTGATGGAAAATGTGTACTGTGATGGAATGGATGTTGAGCATTATATAACAGAGACTTAGACGGAAAGCTCTGTAACTTTCCACATGGTGATTCAATAAAAAAATAAAAAAACAAACAAACAAAAAACAAAGGGCCAAAGGCAACACAGACAGAGAATTGATCCACACAAATAATGAGTTGGTGGAGATGAGCAATTGCAGGGAGTTGAAAGAAAAGGGGGGGTGCGTAGAGGGCCTTGGGGGTGGGAAGTGGGGACACTGAGTATCATGTTGGAATTATGTGCGTGAGAAATCATCATTAACAGTATCAATTGCTTTTTAAAAATAAAGAGAGAATTAAAAAGAAGAATGTGCCTTCTTGTCAAAAAGAAGGCACATGAAAAAATGCTCTTCATCACTAATCATTAGGGAGATGCATATCAAAATAACAATGAGATATAATTTCGTACCACAGAGACTGGCACATATCCAAAAGAACAAAAGCAACCAGTGTTGGTGTGGATGCGGGAAGAAAGGGAATCTCCTTCACTCTTGGTGGGAATGACAAGTGGTCCAGCCTTATAGGAAAGCAATATGGACATTCCTCAAAAAACTACAAATTGAGCTCCCAGTTCACCCCAGGAATACCACTTCTGGAAATATACCCTGGGCGCCCAAAAGCACAGAGTAGAAACACCATCTGCACTCCTATGTTCATTCAGCACTATTCACCATAGCCAGAATCTGTAAACAACCTGAGTGCCGAAGAACAGACAAATGGATAAACTATGGCACATCTACACAATGGAATACTATGCAGCTATAGGAAGTCATAAAATTTGCCTATAAATATATGGACATGGAGAGTATCATACTGAGTGAAATGAGTCAGAAGGAGAAGAACAGATATAGAATGATTGCATTCATATGTGGTATATAATAATGTATATATAGTAGAAGACTAATATCCATGGCCTGGGAAAACAGGGTTAGGAGGAATTGTCAATGTTTGGAATTAACCACAAGTGTGTGGGGGGCTGAGGTTAGGTAAGATAGAAAAGAGACCAGAATGACAATAATATCTGGCAATGATCACGCTGGACAAGACTGAGGGTTTAAGGTAGGTAAAGGGATTTTCTTGATAACCATTCAGTATCAATATTGCAAACCCCTTTTCCCAAAAGGAGAGAGAGAGGGAGATAGAAAGACAGAGAGAGAGAAAGACAGAAAGAGAGAAAGACAGAAAGAGAGAAAGAGAGAGAGAGAGAGAAGAAAAGTGCCTGCCATAGAGGCAGGCAGGGAGTGGGGAGTGGAGGATGATGGAGGGAACCTGGGACCACTGGTCACTGGTTTTGGGAAATTTACACTGGTGGAGGGATGGGTGTTGGAATATAGTATGACTGAAGTCCAATCATGAACAGCTTTGCAAATTTCTATCTCACAGTGATTCAATAAAAAAAAATTAAAAAAAGACAATATGAATGGGTTCTGTATGTCATATACCAATGTTTCTGAAACTGACATGTAATTGAGATCTTGCTTAAAAGCAGATTAGGATTCAGGAGGTCTGGCAGGCAGGGCTTGAGGGTTTGTGTTTTGACTGAACTCCCAGGAGCTATAGAAGCAGCTGCTCCACAGGTCACACTTGGAGCAGTGGAGCTTGTGTAGAGGAATCCAGCTCGCCAAAAAGAAGAGGTAGGCTATTGTCACGGTGCCTAGAATAGATGTGTTTGAGACGTGGGACCTCTGGGTTTGAAACTAAAGCTCAAGCAAAGCTTACGGGCCTGGTAAGTAGGACCTTGTCTTACTTAGCAAAGCAGACAGTTTCCAGCTCAGAGCAGGGAAGGGCCCTGGGGCTGAGAAGCACTGTCCTTGTCTCAGTCTTTGTCACCTTCCTAAAGGAAGAAAAAGGACCCCAAAATAACAAAGAGCAGCAAGCCACCACCCAAACCAAAGAGCAGCCATGCTACCCTAGAAGCTGATCCAGAGTAATAGAGTGTTGAGGGGTGTCACCCAGGTGCAGGGTCAGCAGTGACCATGACCACTCTATCTGGGAGATTCATATTTTCACTCTGAGTTGGGCTGAGATCATTCCTTGCTTGTCATGTGAAGTGTCCCCCCTCCCCTTCCCTTGCTGCCCAGGCCTCTCCACAAGACACACATCACTGCTCTGAGCAATGGTTCCTTAGTGATGGCACAGACCTGTGAATTCTCCATCTTTCGGACGTGGCTCCTCTTCCAACAATCTGTATGACATAAAATTGTCTGTCCAAAGAATGAATCAACTCAAAAGTGGGTATTGAAATTTCTGCCTAGTTCTAAGCACACAGTTACTACTTTCAAGGGCCTGTAGGGTTTTCTTTAGAGTCATTGTAGACTTGTATGTAGCCAAGTGACAACAAAAATAGCACCAGGTGAGAGCAATACACAGGAGTGTGCAAGTGTGGCCAGCCCCTGTATGTGCTGGGTGTTGGTCATTAAGGCTCAGAATCTTGGTTCCTTGCATGAAGTCTTATGTTCTTGATCCCTAGAGCCCCAAGGAGAGTGAAGGAATGTATGTGGAGACTTTGCACACTTGTTCATGATGCGACTCTGAAATAAATCCTCGGCCCAGCATCCTGGGGCAGTTCCTGAGGCCACAGGCAAGAGTTCTCAGGTTCTGTTGAGACACAGATACTGGGACTTGGGGAGGAAGGAATAGAGAACTATTGCAAACAGAGAGAGATCTTACTTCACATACTGATGTTTTGAATCTGTAAAGAGAAGAGATTTGTACAGCATTGTCAATGTAGCAGAGGTCACATTTGCGAAGATTAAAATGATTAATTTCTATTATCTGAATTTCACCTCAGTGGAAACAAACCACCAGAAGAAAGGAAAGGTCCGAAGATTCCAATAAACCTTTTTTTTTTTGTAATTAAATTAAAGAAAGGAAACAAAACCTCTTAGAGTACCTGGGTGAACTCGGCCAAGTCCTTTGTATTCTCTGAGGCCATATCCTCTGATCTATAGAACAGGGAATGCATTCTGGTGGTTCAACCTTCATAGGAAACAGTATGCAGTCTTGTAAAAAGAAAGTAAAAGGAAAATCCATGTACTATCTGGTGAATTCACTTCTTGGCAACTATCCCAAAAAGTATTATCATTATCATGAAACAGTATATGCACACCTATGTTTGTTGCATCTCTGTTTACATGAGCCAAGATCGAAATGGTCAATGACAGTAGGGTGGATTGAGAAATTGTGATATATGTGTATTCTTAAATACTACTCAATGATAAGAAAAGCTGAAATCCTGCCTTTTGCTTCAACAAAAATGAGGATGTTGTGTTAAAGAAAGTAAATAATGGGAGAAGGACAAATAACAAATATTCTCCCTCAAATGTGGCATAAAAGCACAGTAATCTTTTAAAATAAACAGACAAACAAGAGTTGGTAGTTGGGTGACAAGTCGAGGGTGGAGAAAGGAGCAGCTGACTAAAGCGATACATGAATAGTGGTAGTGTGTTTTTGATACTTTTTGGTATTAGTGGTTCAGTCATTTTTCAATATTACATACATTAGTTTTAACACTATTGAATATCTGGTTTCAAAACAGAATTCAAGATAAAAAGAGGAAAGGTTTTTTCCAAGGTTCTGGAAGTTGGGCAGATAGTGCTGGGTTTGTTCTAAGTGGAATATGCTTCAAACTGGAATTTTCCTAAAGCTGGAACAGGAAGGAAGATAAAGGACAGCTATGGAGGTGTCCTATATTTTGCTGCTAGACAGACATTGGAAGATATACAGAAGTTGTCTGCACTGCTATCCTAACTTGGCCCCTCACAGCTCAGAGACAATGAACGGCCCATTCAGTCTTTCCCAGCCTCATTTCTCTCTTGGATTTTGTGTGAAAATAATGATGAAGCCACAGATCAGCAGTGAGACTTAACTAGGAATAGAGTAAGTCAAGTTACTTGCAAGGTACTTTTCAAGCACTTCATCTAACCGGTGCTCTTCTTTTATTTTTATTACTGATTTATTTTTTAATTAAAAAGCTTTATTGAATCACTGTGAGATACAGAGTTACAAAGATGTTCAGGTTCCAGTCATACAATGTTCCAACACCCATCCATCCACCAGTGCACATTTCCCACCACCAATGTCCCAAGTTTCCCTCCTGTCACCCCACATCGCCCTCCAGTCCATCCCTATGGCAGTCACTTTCTTTTCTCTCTACATATATCTCTCTCTCTCATTCTCTCTCTTTCTCCCCCACTACCTCTCTCCCCTTTTGAGAATTATGGTTTGCAATACAGATACTGAGAAGTTATCATATTTGTTCCTTTACCTACTTTCAGCACGCAGTTCTTATCCAGAGTGATCATTTCCAACTACCTTTGTCATAGCAGTCTCTTCTCTATCCCAGCTGCTTCTCTCCCAGTACTTGAGACAGGCTTCCAACTATGGACAAATCCTCCTGGCCCTTGTTTCTACTGTCCTTGGGTATTAGTCTCATATTGTTTTTAATTCTAACGCAATTTTTTTTTGCTTTTTGGGTCATACCCAGTGATGCTCAGGGGTTCCCCCTGGATCTGCACTCAGGAATTACTCCTGCTGGTGCTTGGGGGACCATATGGGATGCCAGGGATTGAATCTGAGTTGGCTGCATGCAAGGCAAACACCCTACCCGCTATACTGTTGCTCTGGTCCCTCTAACACAATTTTTTCTTAAATTTTTGGGTCACATCCAGCGATGCACAGGAGTTACTCCTGGCTCATGCACTCAGGAATTACTCCTGGCGGTGCTGGGGCCCATATGGGATGCTGGAAATCAAATCCAGGTCGGCCATATGCAAGGCAAATGCCCTACCCACTGTGCTATCACTACAGCCCCACTAACACAATTTTTAAAGAGGATGAATACCTGGGTCTTCTTCTGAGAGGCTCACAGTAGAGAAGGTAGACTCAGGACAGATGATTGTTCTCAACAGTGTGACTTACACCGTGGGAGCATGCCTGGGTGGAGGGGGATGTGGGGAAAACAAAGGAGGGGTATTCCACAAATTATAGGTCACTTGTGCTTTCCAAGTGGTCTAGCTCACTGTTAAATAAGTTGGTTAAATCAAACAACCAGAATAGGCTGAAAGTTAGGTAGGGCAGGACCATAGTGGGGAAGGTGGTACTGGGGTGGTGGTGCTAGCTCTCCAGCCACACGTCTCTGTGTCCACTCTTCCTTCTGCTTAGGATATACCTTGCACTTTGGCTGGTGAAATCCTCACTTTTCGAGACACAATCAAGTGGTTGTCTCCATGAATCTTTGTCTGAGCCAATCAGTATGTTTTCCTCTTTCTTCTCTCTTGTCTGGCTTGCCTTGATTTTGTGCAAGTGCCTCTGTAGCAGAGGCCTGCTCTCAAGAGCCCAGGTTTAGTCATTTCACTAACTGAGAATTTCTCCAAGGGGGAAAAAAATTATCTCTGGCTCCCAGCACTTAGTGTGGGTCCTAGTAAAGGAAGATGTTGTTAAATCTGACCTTCCACCTATTTTTGTACACAAGGTTTCATTGGAACTTTAATGATAATATCAACTTTTCACTGGAACATACAGTTTACATACTAGCTTCTTTCTTGTTATCAAGACCAAGCTGGGTTGCTGAGACAGGGATTCTTGAGTCCACAGAGCCTACAGTATTTGCTCTTTGCTCCTTAACAGAAATAGTAACACACCGAGGTACATGGTAAATATTGATTCGCTGCTCACATAAATAAATAAGAATCAAGGGATGAATAACAGAGACTTCTAGAATTAGATCTGAGTAGCAGAATGAAGAAAAGACATTGGTTATGCAGTGATTGTAGATCCAGACATAATTCTGATAAATCAAGAGAAAGAAAAAAAAGTCCTAACATTCTTAACTATCTTCTTTCCTATTTTCTTTTGTCTTACCTTATGGAAAAAATGTCGAGTTTCAACACATGAAAAGTGATTTCAGTCCCAAACTGATCTAGAATGATTTTAAATTTCTCCCAAACAAGTCCCCACCTTAGGTTTCAGGCCAGGGGGCAGAGAGCAGGAGTCAGTGCTTAAAGCTGTTATAAATTAACCTGGACAGTGAAGTATGCTTGTGTCCCCTGGATGCCCATCAAACGGTGCCCACTTCCATCCCTTTTGGAAGTGATTACTTTAGGCCACAGCTGAGTCAGCTCAACTCCATGATTATGACAAAGGATTGTTGGAAGGATATCTTCAAATACAGGTAAACAGTTGAGACAATGTGGTTTGGGGCAGGAGGGGACTTCCTTGTTCCCCTTCTTTGCTGGTAGCTGGAATTAAGTCTTGCTTCCTTGCCTCATAAAAAAATTCCTTTCTGTTCTTATTGTGGTGAACTGGTGTAGGATAACATAGCCTCAGGTAGTTTAGGTTTATTGGGTTACTCCCGTTACAGTGCTCCTATTCCTCTTTGTTTATTTGTAGCTTCTTTCTTAGTGTTCTGTTGACTTGTAAATAATGTTTTTCTCTTCACCTTGAGTCCTTTGCATAGTTTATTCAGAGCAAGTCCTTTTTGTATGGACACAGGAAGACTTAACAAATGTTATGCTTTTGTAATCTGGGAGTCATTTGACTCTACATGATATTTTCCTCCAGGGCATCTGTTCTCTTGACCTAAGCCTCAGCTGCCCTTACTTCCTAGCATCCCCAAAGCAGGGTCCTGAGGACATGGGACGAGAAGGACCCAGGGCAAGCGGTGAGTTGTGTGCTACCCTGGCATCGAGATGGGCCTGGCCAAAGTGCCTAATGCTTAACTATAAGTTAAGAGCTTGATCATGGACAAATGTTGTCATGATCCAAACAGTGATAACTAGATTCGGACCCTGCTAGGGTGAGGAATGATTAATCTGGCCTGAGTGCTGTGGACTGAGCCTGTGGCAAGATGTTGCCAGGAGAGCTGCCTTGCAAGCCTCAATGTATCCCTTGCTATGTCCATACAAAAATAACTAGTATTAAGATGTTAATAAGTTCCTGGACTAAGGAAAAGAAAAAAACCTTAAGAGTGAGGAAGGACTTTGGAATGCCCTGCCCTCAGGAAGGGCTTTCTTATGTTGATTTTGCTACCTGGCTGGGTGTAGCCTAGAAGGCAAGGTGGGAGAGAGAAGGAGGAGGAGACAGAGAAGCCGGAAAGAAGCGGCAGTAGATCCAGAGAGAGGATGGAGCTGGGAGTGCGGGAGATGAGAAAGATGAAAGATTGAATAAACGGTAACTAATCAGCAACCAGCTTGGTCCTCGTTCTTTCTTCTCCTGTCCTTGACCACCGGCCGTCCCGATCCAGTCCACACACTGCGGTTCCAGGGCACCGAACGCGGGCGGTGAGACAGAGCCACCCGGAGAGCCCGCGAGTGCACTTGCCCCTTTGGCGAGCCTTAGTTTTTTACACACTGGCAAAAAGACATCCTTCCCTTTGTTGATTCATTGGGATTTTGCTTGAGATGCAGCCCTTGCAGTTAGAAATACTTGGTGAACATGGAGAACAAAAAGCAACTTGAAGAAAAAATGTGACACATAGACCCTGGAAGAGGAGAGTTGGGAGGACACCTAGAAATCAATTTGCAAGTGCAGGACACAAAAGTTTTTTCTCAGAGAATAGAGAACCCTTCTTCCAGTTTCCTCCTGTCATTCCCAAGGAAGGGCCAGACAGTTTCCAGGAGCATGACATGTGGTGACCCAAGAAATCAGCAGTGTGCATTTTAAAAAAGCAAACAACACTGGGATTCTATTGGGGTTATTTGTCAAGTAGCAGTATAAAACAGTGACTTTTTCTTTTTTTTGGTCAAAAAGTGGCAGATTTCATGCAGAGAAAATTAGAGGCATGAACCATCACAGAGATGGCTGATAATTAGTTAGCTGATGCCTTTTTAATCCATGTTTTTGTATGGCCTTCTCTGTGCTGGCTCATGTCCAGGAAAGCGCACTCTTGCACATAATTTATTCAATAGGTTTAAATTTTGCCTATTGTTTTGGGAGCTTAAAAAATGCTGACAATGGGGCTGGAGCAATAGCACAGCGGGTAGGGCATTTGCCTTGCATGAGGGCGACCGGGTTCGATTCCCAGCATCCCATATGGTCCCCTGAGCACCGCCAGGAGTGATTCCTGAGTGCAGAGCCAGGAGTAACCCCTGTGCATCGCCAGGTGTGACCCAAAAAGCAAAAAAAAAGCTGACAATGAGTGGATTGTCAAAGTAATGCAAACCAAAATAAGATATCATCTGACACCAGTGCGAATGGCATATATTTTAAAAAAGGCCAGAAACAACTAATGTTGGTGGGCATATGATGAAAAAGTATCTTTTTTCATGGTTAGTGGGTCTGTTGAGGTGTTCTATCTCTGTGGAGAATAGTATGGAGATTTCTTAAAAAAAAACTATTTTTTTTAAGAACTAACATATGATCCAACAATTTCATTCCTTGGTATCTGTCCCAAGAATGCAAAAAACATTAACTCAAATATATCTACACAACTACATTCATTGCTTTTTACAATAGCCAAGATCTGTACAACTCAAGTGTCCAATGACAGTTGACTAGATAAAAAAAAAATTTGTAGTATACACGCACAATGAAATACTACTCAGGTATAAGAAAAGATGAAAATTTGCCTTCTGCTATAATGTAGGTAGAATTAAAGTTAAGAGAAAAAGTCAGAGAGAGGACACCAGATGATCTCACCCACACATGGCATGTAAAGAAGCAAAAAGGGAATGAACAATGTCCAATAAATCAAATTTTGGACTCTGGATTTTTTTTTGGTACACCTATTGGTGCTCAGGGCTGACTTCTGACTCTGTGTTCAGGGGATCACTCCTGGCGGGGTAAGCAGTGGAGGGCCATATGGGAACCCAGAGATGGAACACCAGTCAGTTGCTTGCAGGCGAGGGCCTGTGCTATCCTCTGCCCATTCTGGGAACCTTTCTCTGAGCTCTGCCTTCCAAAGTAGCCATTGGGTTCAAGTGGAAGGACAAAAATGAGACTGAGAAATGAATGCAATCCAGAGAGAGTCTTGAGTCTCCCGGACCACTATTTTCCCTATCGCAGTAAGACCAAAATCAAGAAAACAAGACCCTTTTCCTACAGTTTAAGGAGGAGATTCTCTGGTGACTTTTATTTAAAAAATGGATATGTTTACTATGGAAGATCAAGCAAAGTCTTCCCCCAAGATAAAACGATGTTAGGAATTAAAACAAGAAATCTGAATAAAAGAATTGAAAGTCTGGCATGTTTCTCATCCTCAGAAGAAAAATATCAAGAAACTTACTGGAAAAATAAGTGGTATCCCTTTTCCAGCAGATACTAGAACAAGAAAGTTGAGGAAGGCCTCGTGGGTGTGTGTTGGCAAGGTGGTGGCAGTGGTGGGGCAGGGGAACCCTCATGGACAGGTGTGAATGTGGCCTCTGTAAGAGATGGGGCGTGAAACTAGTGGACACAGAGTTTACTGCTCTGTCTCTTATTCCCAGTGCCTTGATTTCTCTGGCCATTACCATTCTCTTCATGCAAAGAGGCAAGATCAATAATCGATAAGATCAGTTACTAGCATGACCCTCCCACTACATCAAAAGTTTGTTGAACCTGAGTTTTTAGTCATTGTCTAGAGATTAAAACTAGCAGGAAAAAAGTGTAGCTAGAGTCATTCCATGTGCAGAGTAAAAGATGTGCCAGTGTTGTATTTGGGGCACCTGTCTGTACTACGCATCTTTCAAATGTTATGCAGTTTAATTCTCATCATCAAGTGGACATGAATTTCATAAGTATATATATCCTGGTTTACCCGTAATTACTTTTTTGGGGAGTTGATTAAGGGCCTATGGCATATTTGTTATGTGTTTATGTATTTGAGATATGTGGTATATATGTATGTGGTGTTTGTATAGTATGTATATGTTATAAGTGAGTATGGTATTTGTGTATGAATGCGTTTGTGATGTGGTGTGTGTTTGGGATATATGTGCATGTTGTGTGTGTAGCATGTGTAGTGTGTCACCAGTGAGCATGGTGTTGGTGTGTGTGTGGCATTGTGTGTGATGTGGTGTGTTTGTGGGATGTGTAATAGATGTGTGTACTTTGTGCATAGCGTGTGTGGTATGTCATGTGAGGATGTGCTGATGAATGTGTCTGTGTGAATATGTGTGATGGTGTGTGTGTGTGGGGGGGGAGGATGCTTCAATTGGTGAGCTTCAACTGTTCCTAGTGAGCTTTGGGAATGAGAAGAGAACATATACTCCAACTCTCCCTTATCCCATGGGGGGATAAGACATGGAGTGGAGACATTCTGGAGTATTTGCATAACAGGAACACACACATGAAGGCTCAGACACACAGGATACAAAGTCCATAGGTGCTGTGAGTGCAGAGACTTAGCTAGAACCCTGCTCCTGTTAAGTAACAGTGCAGTACTTACTTCTTGAGGCTCAGTTTCCTCATCTATATGATGTGAGCATAGTGGGAAGATCCCACAAAACATGTTAAGCAGAGAACCCACGGTCAGCACAGGGTGCCCAGTGTGGGATTGAGATAAATGCTCTTTTATCTCTTTCTCATTTCACTAAAGGTTCTATTAGAGATTTTGTTTTCATGTCCCTGAAGTTTGGGACTTGTAACAAAGCCTGTAATCATGCAAATATCTGCAAAGCACAGAGCAACGTTTTTTCATGTTCCATCCAGCAGCTCTTCAAAGTTACTATTACAGGCACCCAAATGACCCTTTGGCTGCTGCCCTACCATTTAGCCTTTCACTTGCTTGAGGAGGGATGTGTGGGTGCTCATAACAACCTGGAGCAACAAGAATAACAAGAAGGACCAGGAAAAAGCCAACAGAAAATCAACCAACAAGTCTTCCTACCCTTCATCTCTGAGGATGCTCTGGAAGGAAAAAAATAGGTTGGAGAGCAACATGCAGATTTTTCTTTAAAGGCAAAGTTCTGGTTCATCAAGAGAGAAAAGTTTTATGGTTCCACTGAGAGGCTACCATGGCAGTTGATTCTGTTGTCATCACAGACCTTCACTGAGAACCTATTTAAACTAAATCTGGGTCCACAGGAGTCAGAACTAGATTAGGACAAGGTTTTCAGAAGAACACAGAAACCACTTGCTGAAAAATGAAGAGCCCAGGAACCCTCCCCAGGGTCTCTGCAAAAGGACAGATGAGAGGGGCAAAAGCTGAGATCTCTCTGCCCTGTGGGTGATTTTTAGTCATGTACTTTGGGAGCACCTGTATCAGGAAGGCTCCCTGTGGAGTGCTGCCAAGCTGAGACTGGAAGGACTGGAGGACCTGGCAGGCGAAGTGTGAACACATGATGAAGGTGGGCAGACGGTTCTCGGAAGAAGTTCAGAATAAGAGACAGAAAGCTCCTGTGGTTTCGGGAGACAGAAGGAGTGACTGTGATAGTGAGAATCTGGAATGGGGATCTTACTCTTAACTCTGTGGCAATGAGAAGTTGTTGGGTGACAAAAATTTCCCTTTAAGAGAGTGACAATATCTAATGTGTGCTGTGTGTGTGTTTGTATATACTATGTTAACATGTACCATCATGGATCTTGTACAGGTACAAACCAAGTACTCAGGAGCTGCTGATTGATTCACACCAGCAGAAATCCATGAGAAAATGGTGAGACCTGAGTCCTCCCAGGGACCATGGGAATGGGGCCTCTGAGTCAGGTGAGAATAGGGGAGTTCATTTGATTGGGTTAACTGAGGGATATATGGAATAACCCCTACTCTGGTTGGGGGTAATCAATCAGGAGTCATTCTCTGAGGGAGAGGTGGGAACAGGCACAAGTTGGCATGCTCAGCCTGCCTTCTTGATTCTTTCGTGACTTGGATGGAAGTACAGAAAAGAAATTCCCAGAAGACTAGTTTGATATATGCTGTATTTGGAGATCCAGGTAAGTTGCTCTCAATGTTGGGCAGAGATATAAATTCTTAATATGTCAGAGTTTTCCCAAAAGAGTTTCCTAATGAATGAACAAAGAGGAGGGAGTTCAAAGTCTGAAATCTTGAACCACCCCTTAGTACTGTTTCAGCTTCTTCACTACCTGTGATGTTGGGGTCCTGTGCTCACTAATTAATCTCTTATAATTCTTCATGAGTGAAATAAAGGATCCTCCCCACGCACAACTCATGCACACACATACACACACACACACACACACACACACACACACGATGGGATAGATGGTTGCAAAGATGAGATGAAAGTAGCATTTCAAGAGCATGGTCTGTCTCTCTGAGTTTAGGGAACATTTCTTCTAGTTAATGGTTGTGACAGATAATAGATTTCTAGCTCATTCTTTCCTCCCTACTTAGGAAACCCAGAGCAGAAGAGAAAGTGGCGTTTTTCAAGTCAGTCACTTTTGACAGTCTGGAAGTTCCATTTCAGGGCATCTAGTTCCAGCTCCACATTCCCACCTCTCCACTTGGGTCCCTTTTGGGTTTCTTTCCTGGCAGCAGTGTCTCTCTTCCAGCTCGTGGGAAGCCAGAGGGTTCCCAACCCCCACTATTGCAAAATGGAAATCCCCAGGCAGACTGTAGGATTTTTGCCATTGGACTTCTCTGTGGTATTTCAAGTTGCACAATATGCCTCATCAGGAGACTGCTAGGCCCCCGTGAAGTGGTTTTATGAGCCCTTCTGCAAATACCAACAGCAAAGGACCATTTTTACTGCCCCTCGAGGGGCCAATCAATAGAGAGAATATGAATGGGAAAGAGTTTCATTAACAACAAGCAGGCTGGGTGGGGTGGTATGTGGTGGTGAGAGCATAAAGGGATTAAGGTGCTTGCCTTGAATGCTGCAGGCTGCATAGGGTTTCTCAAGCACCTTAAGGAGTGACTCCTGAAGTAAGAAGAGACAAAAGTAAGCCCTGGGCACCTGCAGGTATGGACCACTGCTCCTACACACACACACACACACACACACACACACACACACACACACACACAC
>JASTTN010011251.1:39780-66307 GCA_030324115.1 Sorex maritimensis | reverse complement strand
TAGATAGATAGATAGATAGATAGATAGATAGATAGATAGATAGATAGATAGATAGATAGATAGATAGATAAAGGAAGCCCCAATCACCTTGAAAATCCCAATTGCTCTGTTGTGAGTACAAACTCTCTTATGGAGGAACTCTTTTCCCCTTGAAATTCTTTTGGGTCAACTGCCACTATTCCAACTTAGCCTTGAAAAGAAAGTGTAGGCCAGAATATATGATCTCTCTCTTCTACAGTTGTTACTAGCCTTTACAGGTATCAAGGTCCAGCTCCATGAGGGCTTGGAGCACACTGCCAGAGTGAACTTCTCATCCATATGCATTGAGAGATCTGGTTTGAATCAGGGTGATAAAGACTGCCACCTGAGAACCTCGGTGGAGAGGTCCTTCTTCACACCATGATCCTGAACACATCAACTGCTCTGAAAGAGGACGGAATCAAAAAAGCTGCCTTTTTTGATTCCCTTGGAATCAGAATGACATCGACCAGTAACGTGTGCAGACAATGGGAGATGACCCCCTCAAGATAAGGCTAATGAAAGTGACTTAAAGGAACCATGGGAAGGGCATAGCTTATTCTCTGTTTCTGTATGCTCATAGTGAAAGCTGAAGAGCGAGCTCCTTACCTACCCCAGTTTGGGCACTGGGTAGTTTTTGATATTGAGACAGGTAAAATTAACCTTGGTCTTTGCCATCCCATCCCACCTGGGACCCTTAGTACCGCTGCTTTTGTTCTTGACCATGGACCCCCCTGCACCCTGAACACGATAGTGGGCTAGCTTTCCCTGGGGCTTGATGCCTCTCGTTTCCTTGTGCTCTATTTCTATGTTGATTGTTCATTTCTGATCAGTTGTCCATCTTTTTTAAATGGGTTGTTGAAGCTAAAGAAATAGTACAACATAAAAAAAATAGTACAACATTGAGTGAGCTCTTACCTTGTACACAACTAATCTGGATTTGACCCCTGAAACTCCATGTGGTTTTGTGAGCCCCCAGGAGTGATTTCTGAGTGCAGAGGCAGGAGTATCACCAAGCACATCCAGGTGAGGTCCCAGAAGCACACGGCTGTGTGACATCTTATAGCCTAGTTCTCCCTCTCGGAGAACCTGGCAAGCTACCGAGAGTTTCCTGCCCACACAGAAGAATCTGGCAAGCTCCCCGTGGTGTATTCATATGCCAAAAACAGTAACAATGATGGGTCCCATTCCCCTGACTCTGAAGAGCCTCTAATGCAGCACCATTGGGAAGGATGAGTAAAAAGAGACTGCTAAAATCTCAGGGCTAGGATGAATGGAGACGTTATTGGGCCTGCTTGAGCAAATTGATGATCAACGGGATGATAGTGATACAGTGACTGTTCATGGGGCTTTCACACAGTGGGGCTCTGGGGGCCAGACCTGTTGATGCAGCCCTGAAGGGTAAGCCCAGGGATGCAGAGGTGCTCTTGGCAACCAGGGCTACATCCAGTGGTTCTTGGGCACCATGCAGGGGCAGCTCAAACTCAGGGTCTGACACATGCTAGAAATGTGCTCTACCACTTAACAATATCCCAGCCCCTTAAATTTGATTTTAGGAGTTCTTTATATGTGTATGCAGTAGCTATGCTTGTCCTGTGCTAACTGGGTTCCCTCCCTTAGATTAATACCAACCACAAGCATCATTGTTTCATTCCTGTCCCTCAGGGAAATTCTTCTGATGTGTACGTATTGTGAGCTGGAGACTTCAGGACCTCCCATAGTTGTTGTTGTTGCTGTTGTTGTTGCTTTTGGTGCAGGACACTGAACCCAGGTCTCACACACAAAGCAGTGCCCTTCCACTGAACTATACCCCTACCAAGAGACTTCTTCTGTGGGTGCAGGAGATGTCTCACTAGGATCATCCGAGCTTCCACCTTGTTTTGCTCATGTGGCAGCCATGACAAGCCGTTCCTTCATGGCATATTTGGATCACTGCCCCAGACTCCTTCTTTTTTTTTTTGGTGTGATCGGAACCATATCCAGCAGTACTCAGGGCTGAAGCCCGGCTCTGTACTCAGGAATCACTCCTGGCAGTCTTCTCGCCTTCTCCAGATGGAGTCCCGGTGACACTGAGCTTCTACTAACATGGCTCTGATATGTGGGGACTGGAATTTCTCCAAACCGCATGGGGGCACTGGAACTGAGAGGCTCATCCCAGCTTCCAGCCCGCCCCTGCCCCCAGAAGTCACGCCCTCAACCCACCCCCAGCGCCATCTTGCCGCACTTAGCAGTGAAGAATCCTGGCCGGTGGGCACCGCAAGCCGGAGAATGCTCCGGGCCCCAAACCAGGCCAACAACACCAGGGTGCCCCAGACAGAGAAGGTGCAGTCTCCCCGCCTTTCTCCAGATGGAGTCCCAGCGACACTGAGCTTCTATTAACATGGCTCTGGTATGTGGGGACTGGGACTATTAAGTGGCTGCGCGACCTTTCCTGATATACAAAAAGCCGCTCAGGAATGGCTCCCCAACCCCTGAGCAGCCATTATCCCAGAGGCACAGAAACCAATCTCGGAACACATCGGCTGCTGGCAGATATACTCCTGGACTGTGAACTAAGCTACGGCTCCATGCAGCCCCGGGAGGGGGAAGGGTAAAGTAAAGAGAGAGTAAAGTGAAAAACCATCTGCCACACAGGCGGGGGGGGCGCAGGGAAGAGGGGGGGTATGCTGGTATTCTTGGTGGTAGAACATGTGCAGTGGTGAAGGGATGGGTGTTTGATCATTGTATGATTGAGACTTGATCCTGAAAGCTTTGTAACTGTTCTCACGGGGAAGGAAGGAAGGAAGGAAGGAAGGAAGGAAGGAAGGAAGGAAGGAAGGAAGGAAGGAAGGAAGGAGGGAGGGAGGGAGGGAGGGAGGGAGGGAAGGAAGGGAGGGAGGGAGGGAGGGAGGAAAAAAGAATCTGATTGAGCAGCCAGGTCTTGCCTAGAAGACCTCAGGGAGAAACTGAGTCTCCTGGGCCACGGACAGGCTCTGGCCCCAGTCAGATCCCTGTAGATCATCCCGTCCCCCTGGCCAACTCCTGGCATTCCTTCCACAGGGCCCGCCCAGCAAACAGGCCTCCTGCCCTCTGCTAGGAAGACCTACTGGGTCACAGGAGTGGGCAGGCACTCGGTAGGGGCTTCCCACAGCTGCCCCTCATTTTCCAACAGAAAGGGGAGCCCCAGAGGGAGGCCAGGGGTCCCCCTAGAGAGGTCAGCTAGAACTGCCCCATGTCCAACGCAGCATCATAAACCACAGGCCAAGAGCACAGAGCAGGAGCTGAGGGGCCAGGACCCACCTGTCACAACTGTTTCAGCCACCGGTCAAAGGCCAGCGCCCAGTTGCAGGAACCTGTGCTCTGACCGTGGCTGGGCCAGGCGGTCGTACCTCCAATAGCCCTGACAGGGGCGGGTCCAGGAGTCCTCTGCCCTCAGGGGTCTCAGTGCCTCTTCCCTGCCCTACCTGCTTCCTCTCCTCTCCATTCTCCACCCCTTCCCCCAGCACTAGGCCACGGGCCCAGACCAGACACTGACCCCAGCTCAGACCAGACACTGACCCCGGGCCCAGACCAGACACTGACCCAGGCCCATACCAGACACTGACCCCAGGCTCAGACCAGACACTGACCCAGGCCCAGACCAGACACTGACCCCAGCTCAGACCAGACACTGACCCAGGCCCAGACCAGACACTGACCCAGGCCCAGACCAGACACTCTCCTTTCATCGTCACTGTTCCCAACCACGAACCTCTGCTTCAATTTCATTCTCAAATCCACTAATCCACTATCAAGAATTCAAAAGCAGCCTAATGGAAAGGAGAGAGCCAAGCTCTGGTCAAAGAAAGCAAAGGAACATTCACAGCAAGCTCTGGCCCCTGCAAGGGTCATAGATGCAGGCTGGAGGGGCTCTGGCCTTAGCTGTATACATACAGTAGGATAACACTGCCAGAGGTAGCTTAGCTTTATTTAGGTTACTCCCATCACAGTGCTCCAATTCCGCTGTGTTTATTTGTAACTTCTTTCTTTGTGCTCTGTTGACTTGTAAACATTGTTTTTTCTCTTCTCCTTGAGTCCTTTGTATAGTTTATTCAGAGCAATGTCCTTTTGTATGGCACAGAAGACTGTAGCAAATGCTATGCTTTTGTAACCTGGGAGTCATTTGACTCTACATATTTTTCTCCCAGGAATCTGTTCTCTAGACCTAAGCCTCAGCTGCCCTTACTTCCTAGCACCCCCAAAGGCAGGGTCCCGAAAAGGGAAAAGGGACTGGATGGACCCAGGGCAATGGTGAGTTATGTGCTACCCTGGCATCGAGATGGGCCTGGCCAAAGTGCCTAATGCTTAACTATAAGTTAAGAGCTTGGTCATGGACAAATGCTGTCATGATCCAGTGATAACTAGATTCGGACCCTGCTAGGGTTAGAAATGACTCATCTGGCCTGAGCACTGTAGTCTGAGTTTGTGGAGAGCTGCCCTACAAGCCTCAATGTATCTCTTACTGTGTCCATACAAAAATAACTAATATTAAGATGTTGACTGAATTAATGGACTGAGAAAAGGAGAAAAACACCTTATGAGGTATTTTGAGGGCAGTCAGGAAGGGCTTTGGAATACTTCTAGGTGGTGTTTCCTTTGAGCCTGGTGGACCCTCAGGAAGGGCTTTCTTATGTTGATTTTGCTACCAGACTGGGTGTAGCCCAGAGGGCAAGGTGGAGAGAGACAAGTAGGGGTGGAGAGACTAGTGTGGAGGAGGAGAACCCAGAGAGCTGGACGCCCCAATCCAGCCCATACACAGCGGCTCCAGAGCACTGAACGCGGGGGGTGAGACAGAGCCGCCCAGAGAGCCGCTAACACACACCCTTCAGCATGCGTATTTTTCACAGATGTAGACACCAGCATAGCTGGGTCTGCTCCAGGCCCCCAGCCCGAGCCTGGGGGAGGAGCAGACAGCCTTGGGGACCCCTGGGAGCACCAGCTCTCCTGGCCTGCCAGCAGCACCCAGAACAGCACCAGTCACCCCAGGCCACACCCAAAAGACCCAACCAGCTCTGCCACTGGCTACTCAGCCTGCCAAAGAACTGACCTCTGCCCTCCTCCTGGTCCCCATGGCTGTGCCCTGAGTCTGGGAGGACGCAGCAGACCACCTCCAGGAGCTCTGGGAAGAAGGGGCTGGAAGAGGCAGGACACTCCACTCAGGCCCAGCTCCGGGCACCATCTGAGGAAAGGGCGACATCTTCTGGTTGGGGTTGGGGTTGGGGTTGGGGGCCACACCCAGCTGTGCTCAGGGCTGACTCCTGGCTCTGTGCTCAGGGCTCCCTCCTGGCAGGCCCAGGGACCAAATGGTTGCTGGGGACCAAACCCGGGTCGACCGGGAGGCCAGTGCCCTCCCGAGTGTGCTGCCAGGTCAGGCCTCACCCTAAGGTGAGACAGTCCAACCCGTCAGCACCCACTGGGAGCAGCGCCCTCTGTGATGCCAGTTTGCTTCCTCTGTCATTTTGCAAATGGTCAGGAGGGGCACTGGCCGAGCGAGACCAGCTGTCCCCACCACTTCCTGCTTCTGCCTGGAGCTGGTTCCCCATGTCCCCACATTCACACCCTGGCAGCCTCCGCCAGGGCACCAGGGCCCTGGAGCTGGTTCTCTCCCGACTTGCCAACAGCCGTCCCTGGGATCAGTGAAGCCTGCTGACGCACGTGTGAGCACGGCCTGCTGCGGAGCCAAGCCTTGCCGAGGGAAACGCTCCAGGGGGTCCAAGCAAGCACAAGGCAGGACAGAGGATCTGCTCTCCACCCTGACCACAGGGCCCCACGGCCCAGACAGGCCCAGGCAGCCCACAGCCTCTCTGCCCTCCAAGCTCCGACCCTCTGTGGTTTGGGCGTTGGGAAACTGACCTGTCTCCCTATACTCCAGAAATCAGTCGGGAGCCCTGGGGGCCACGAGCTGGCTGCTCTGTGAGGGCTCTCCTGAGCTCTCCTGGGGCAAGCCCCTGGGTGGCCCCCAAGCTAACCACAAACCTTCTTCTAGGAGGGGTGCAGGGGAAGGGTGGAGCGGAGTCTGGGGTGCTCTAGTGTGGTGAAAGTGCAGAGAAATCGGACAGCAGCTAACGCATCTGCCTTGCATGCAGCTGACCCAGGTTCCACCCCTGGAATCCCATATGGGGGAACCCCTGGACACAGAGCCAGGAGCAAGCTCTGAGCACCACCCCCCAAACCCCATTCCAAAAGAGAAAGAACTAAATCCTCACTTTACTTGGATTTGAACCCGGTGCCCCCTGTGGTCCTCCAAATTCCCCCTCCAGAGGTGAGACCTGAACGCAGAGCTGGGAGTGAGCCCTGAGCACAGCCAGGTATATCTCAAAGCCAAATAAAAAACCCTTAAAACCACTCTGAACGTTTATGTGATTATACCCATGTGATCCAAACTACTATAATTCAGTAAAAGTTGAATGGGAGCCACAGTGACAGCAGGTAGGACACTCGCCTTGCACAAGCCCCTGGATTGGATCCCGGCACCCCCTATGGTCTCCTGAGCACGGCCAGGTGTGGCCCAAACCCCTCCCCAAAAGGTTGAAGAACAGACAAGCAGGAAGCCACAGATGTGAGGAAGGTTTTAATCAGCAGACAGCGCTTGAAGCCCCGCTCAGGGCGGCCCCTGGGAAGGAGCCCCCCGCCCCCTCGCCACCCAGCCCGACTCAGCCGCCCACCCCGGGCACTCAGTCTCTGGGCAGCGGGGGCACACTGACACCGACTCCCTCCTCACAGGGTCTTAGCCACAGACACCAGAAAGTGGGAAGAGCGTGAGTGGGGGCCACACGTGTGCCCACGGCTGGCCCACCCGAGTCCCTCGCAGCTCTGGCAGGGCCTGGGCCGGGCTCACAGTGGCTGGTCTGTGTGTTTGCTGCGCCACACCACCAGCGCGGCCATGGCCACAGTCAGCAGAACGGGCAGGGCGATGAGGGGGACCAGCACCTCGTCAGGGGGGTCCTCCCAGTGCTCCCTGTCCACGGAGCAGTTGGAGAAAAATTGCCGGTGCACGCTGGTGAGAAAGGTCTGGACCAGGGGATTGGGCCAGTAGCAGCCCACGGCGTTGGACTCCACCTCGGTGCAGTTGGTGAAGCTCTCGTAGTACCTGCAAAGGCAGAAGGCTCAGCCCTGCTGGCCCGCCCAGACACCCTCCCGGGCACTGGAAGGGGCGACCCTGATCCCAGCCAACGGGCACGCAGACTTGGCCCCACACATCGCGCTGAGGTCTGCGCCGCCGGCCCCAGCGCCTGAGTGACCTGGCCTGGCTGAGGCAGGCCCTCGGAGCCCCAGCGTCAGCCCTGCTCAGGGGTTGGTGGTTCTCAGGGCAAGACCCGCCCTTCCAGCCCCAGCCACCGCGGCCCGGCATCCCTGCCCCCAATATCGCAATTCAAGCCTCTGTGGGAATCCCCGTGTACCCCTAGGAAGTGTCCCTCCAGCTCTGCCCCCCGCCCGCTCCCTGGCCCTTTCTGACAGGGCCTCGCCTGCCCCTCAGAGCCCATGAAACTCTGCGACATTGGCTCCTCCGCTCCCCTGAGGTGGGGACGGGCTCCCCACCCCGCCCCTGCACTGACCCAGGTGCTACTGCACAGCACTGCCAGGAGTGATCTCTGAGCACCGCTGGGTGTGGCCCCAAGCAAACAAAAGCAAAAGGCCCTGGCCTGCCCCACCCCAGCACCCAGCGCCAGTACCGCAGGTATCCCCATTTGTCTCAGCCAATGAGCTGAGAAGCTGCCTCCACAGGGGACCACCCGCCCCTGAGAAGTGACCAGGAGAGTCCTGGAAAAGGCCATCCGAGGCTCCAAACCCCCAGGGTGGTGCAGGCCTTGCAGCCTTCGGGGCTGGGGTGCAGCACCCCGACATAAGATTCCCAAGGACAGGGAGTGGCTAAGTTTGGACATTGGATGTGACCAAAGATGAAGTTACCGGAGAAGGGGCCAGAGCACCAGACAGTGGGGAGGGTATCTCCTAGCCCACAGCTGACCTGGGTCAATCCTGGTGTCTGATATGGTCCGAGGGCACCTCCGGGAGAGATCCCTGAGTGCAGACCTGGGGTAAGCCCTGAGCTGGGGGTGACCCCAAAACAAACAAGAGTGACTAGAAAGTAGGAGTTACTTTCCTTCTTGGGGTGATCAGGAAGTGGGGCTCTGCACCAGCACCCAACCTCCGACCACAGACCCCCCAAGCCCAGCTCCACCCAGCATGCCGGGATAGGCGCCACCCCTTAAGGACAGGGACGCAGCGTGGGGCTTCACAGAGCAGTGGCCCGCTCAAGGGCAGCAGGACAGCCTGGGGACCCGCGCCACACTCACACGATGAACTCGGCCAGGTCACACCACTTCCACACGGCCACCGAGTGCATGCTGGCGGAGAAGGCGGCCTGGCACTGCGGCAGCAGCTCCAGCATGCGCGTCTCATTGCAGCCCCCCACGGGGGCGCCGCCTCCTGCAGGGAGACACTCGTGAGGGGACCCTAACGAGGACCCACAGGCCCGCATCACTTCACTCAGACACCTCCTTCCTGGGTGCCCCCAAGAGCCAGGACCTGGGTCAGAAAGGGGACAAGGGAGATGGGGTCGGGTCCCGCGCAGAGGGAGGAGATGGTGATTGTGGGGTCACAGGCAGGACAACACAAGCCAGGGTGAGGAGGGACCCCAGAGTCGGGAGGGAGACCCCAGAGTCAGGGGAGGGAGACCCCACAAGCAGGGGAGGGAGACCCCACAGACCCCACAGGGGGAGGTCTCTGCTGTGAGGAGAGCTGTGTGCAGGGCCATATCCTGAGGGCGGCCTGTGCCGGGCAGTTTAAGGCACTGGAGCCGCATATGATCATTGCATGGGGTATGTATGGGTGCTATGGTGAGTGTCTGTGTATGGGTGTTATGGTGCATGTGTCTGTCTATATATCTCTGTTGTGTCTCTGTGTGTCTGTGTATATACATGTGTATGATGTATGTGATGTGTTTGTGTATAAGGGTTGTATATGTTTGTATGTATATGTGTGTGGACTGTATGTGTCTGTCTGATTTGTGTGCATGATGTATGTGTGTGGTGTGTCTGTGATGTGTATGTGTGTATATGGGTTCTGTGCCTGTGTGTCTAATGTGTGTGGGCGTGTGCCTGTGTTTCTGATGTATGTGTGGTATGTGTGTGTGTGAAGTGTGTCTGTGGTGTGTGTATAGTGTGACTCTGTGTCTGATATATGTGATATATGTAGTGTGTGATGTGTCTGTCTGTGATAGTCTGTATGTGTGCACGTGTGCGCCCCCTCTGCGTGAAGGTCTGCAGTTGTGTACCATGCCCTCCCCGGTCTCTTGCCCTGGAACCCTCTTCACCGCCCTCTCAGCCCACCCTCAGCACCCTCAGCCACACGCCCAACACCTCCCAGCCCCTCCTCAGCACCCTCAGCCACATGCCTGACACCTCCCAGCCCCCTTTCAGCGCCCACAGCCACATGCCTGACACCTCCCAGGCCCCTCTCAGAGCCCGCAGCCACACACACCTGACACCCCTCAGCCCCCACAGCTGCCACAGTGCGTCCGGCCAGACTCCACCATTCATGACTGAGCTCACATGCAGAGACACCAAATTGCCAAAACCAGGTGCACTAGGTTTTCTCGGCTGAGAACTCTGAGGTCTTCTAGGAATGGGGAGGGCAGCTCTCCCCAGCCCTAGCCCTGTGCAACACTGGGTCTGTGTTGTAACCCCTGTGCAACACTGGGTCTGACCCAAAATTTTTTTAAAAAGAAGATATTGACACCCAGTAGGAGCACACCAGGTTAGGTGGGAAAGTCACAGAGTAGCCAGCTAAGCTAGTTAACAAAACATTCCCACAGAAGACTCAGCTAGCAACAGCAGCTTAGTAGCCCTCAGACCAGGACTTTACGTCCTCATAGTAGGATACAACAATTTTTACAAATTTATTTTTATTGAAATATTTTTAATAATTCCATTAGCCATTTAGTGATAACAAGCAATATGAAATACATTTTGGGGGTCTGCTACAGGGGCAGGTTTGAGGGATGGTTGGGAAAATGGGGCAATAGCGGAGGGAGGGTTACACAGGTGGCGGGATTGGTACTGGAATATTGAAGGCCTTGACACATCGTGAACACTTTGTAAGCCACAGTGTTTAAATAAAGTGGAAAAATAAGAAAGGAAAGAGTGTTGGGCTGGAGTAATAGAAAGTCGGGCGCTTGCCTTGCACATGGCTGACCTGTCCACCCCTGGGCTCTAAAGCATGCTAAGTGTGATCCCTGAGCACTGACCCAGGAGTAAGACCAAGCACTGCCAGGTGTGGCCAGAAAAAAGAAAAGAGTAGGGAGGGCGCTTGCCTTGCACACAGCCAACCTGGGTTCAATCCCCGGCACCCCTTATGGTGCCCCAAGCACTGCCAGGAGTGATCCTGAGTATAGAGCCAGGAGTATCCCCTAAGTATTGCTGGGTGTGACCCCTCCAAAAAAGAGAAAGAGAAAGGAGTGTCAAATAACTGTGTTATAAAACACAGATCAAAAGAAAATAACTTCTTGTGGCTTCTATTAACTGATTTTTAAAGTAATCTATAAAACAATACATAAGCAGTTGTATGATTAGATGAGAGCACATTTTTTAAAAATGGTTTTGGTCTTTGGGTCACACCCAGAGATGTTCAGGGACTGTTCCTGGCTCAGTGCCTGGCTGTGGCTCCTGGAGGTGCTCCAGGGACCATAGACAGTGCCAGGGATTTGATCACGTCTACCCATGTACAGACCACATGCGCCAACCCACCGAGCACCTCTCCAGGCTAGCATAGTTTTAATTTTTATAATAAAAACACAAGAGATTGGTGGATGAAAGATACAGTGGGATAAGGTTATGACTCAGTACACATGGGTGACTAAAGAGAACTAGAAATAGCAAACGTTCACAATAAAAAAATTTTCTTCTTTTGTTCATTTACATTTAAAACATTAAATTGAGGAACCAAGAAAATATCTCAAGGAACGGAGTACATGCCTAACATTTGCAAAACCATAGCCCAATCCAGGCCCGCATGCCTCTGCCAACACCAGCAGATGTGCCCTGTCAGCCTCAGCACCACCTGAGCACCACCAGTGTAAGCATTGCTGGAAGGAGAAAATCAACACATCATGGGGTTCAGATAGTAGGCAAAAATCATAGAGGGAAATATATATGTGGTACTGTATCTATACATATATACATATATGTGTATATATATGTATATATATGTGTAAAACACAAAAATAAAAAGAAAGGGCGCGCAGGCTGCGAGGCAGGCGAAGGAAGGAAGAAGGCCAAACTGGTTGCTCGATCGGTTTATTTCATGTCCTTCTTCATTCTCCTCTGATTCTCCTCCTGCTTCTTTCTCCCCCATCCTACTTCATTCTCTCTCTCTCTGCCTCTCTCCCGGCTCTCGGTCTCTCTCTCGATCTGTGGATCTGGCCCCCGTGGATCTGGCCCCCGTGGATCTGGCCCCCAACCCACTCTTACAGCCTAGTTAAATCTCCACAGCATGAGGGGGTTGGGGCATACACATAGGTGTGGTCAGCAATAGGGTAAGGTTCTTTTCCCTCAGGGGATGCTTCTCCTAGAACTTAATTCTCTTTCAGCAGGAGGATCCACCCAAGGGCAGAGTCCCATGAATGTGTTTCTCTTCTCCTCAGCCAGCAAACATATAAGAATTCATAATATTAATTATTTTGTATGGACACAATAAGAGATGCATTAAAGCTTATAGAATTGCTCTCCTGGGGCCATCTCAATCTCAGACTACAGTGCTCAGGCCAGATCAGTTTTTCCTATCCCTGGCAGGGTCCCAGTCTCATAATTACTATTGGATCATGACAGCATTTGTCTATGATCAAGCTCTTAACTTATAGTTAAGAATTAGGCACTTTGGCCAGGCCCATCTCGATGCCAGGGTAGCACATAACTCACCGCTTGCCCTGGATCCTTCCCGTCCCACGTCGGGGACCCTACTTTGGGGTGCTAGGAACTGAGGGCAACTGAGGCTTAAGTGGAGAAAGCAGATGCCCAGGAGGGAATAATATTCGAGGCCAATTAAGTCTTAAGTTATAAAAACATAATATTGTCTTCTTGTGTCTATACAAAAAAGACATAGCTTTATATAAAAAAAAAGACATAGCTTTAAAGTAAATTATTCAAAAGGCATAAAGAGGAGAGAAAGGCAATGTTATAATATTCAGTGTCCTAGAAAGTTCTGACCTTACCAATTAACAGAGTTTGATTAAGGGAAGAGCAGATAAACTGGTAGAAATGGTTACAGATAAACAAAGGAATGGGAGTGACTCGGGAGCACTTTGATGGGTGTGACTGATAAACCTAAGCTCCTAGTGGCAAGGGGGAAAGGACAAACCAATGATATCCAACATATATATATACATATATACACCACATGTGTACAGTACCACTTCCCTCCCCTTCAGCACTGACCAATGCCCACTACGTTTCCTGTGGTAAGATCCATCTCACCAAGTCCCACAACAACTAGGTGGCACAGACTAATTGTGGCCTCTGAAGACAACCCAGCAGCTCAGTACAGGGCAGGACCAAACCTGACCATCTGCCTGCAGAGACGCCTCAGCGTGTGTGAATATACCAGCCCAGTCTGGGCTGTCACCCACACCCAACCTCATCTTGGCTTGCCTGAGGACAGTTCAACCCTTCCCCAGGCTCTCCCTGGCTATTCCTAGCACAGCACCTTACTTCCATCCTCCTCTCCCTCTCTCAGAAGCAGCAGAATGTTTAAAAAAAAAAAAATCAATGACGTAAAAAAGTTGAAGCAGTAGTTCAGAGCCTCCCCCAAATGGAAGCTCGGTGGCTGTGCTGAGCACTCCTGACTATGCAAGTGCATTACCCACACTCTGACCCCCACCACACAGTCTCTCCAGCCCCAAAACAGCTTCATTTAAGATAGTAGCCAGGGGATGGAGCGATAGCACAGTGGGTAGGGCGTTTGCCTTGCATGCAGCCAGCCCGGGTTCGAATCCCAGCATCATCCCACATGGTCCCCTGAGCATCGCCAGGAGTAATTCCTGAGTGCAGAGCCAGAAGTAACCCCTGTGCATCGCCAGGTGTGACCCAAAAAGAAAAAAAAAAAACATAGTATCCAAAGGTGACCAGAGAGATAGTGCAATGGGCGGAGCACTTGCCCTGTAGCTAACCCAGGTTCAATTGCCAGCACCACATACGGGCCTGAGAGCCCGTCAGGAGTGATCCCTGAGCACAGGACCAGAAATCAGCCCTGAGCACAGACAGATGTAGCCCAAAAACAACAAAAAATAGTGTCCAGAGAATATCAAATACTTACAAAGAAGGTGAAAGACACCAAAAACTGTACGTGTATGGAGTTATGAGATGGCAGCAGGGCACTTGTCTTGCAGAGCCAACCCAGACTCAGTCCCCAGGTGATTCTTGAGTGCAGAGCCAGGAGTTGCCACCACTGAGTGTGGTCCAAAATCCCAAAAACAAAATAAAGTATAAACAAATAATTAAAATTAAACTGTAGGTCACTTTTTTAATTTTTCACTTTCAAAGATAAATACTTATTTTTTTATAAATTTAAAAATTCTGTGTTGAGTGCCAAAATGGATTAAAAATCTGAATCCAACATTCTGCTGCCTACAAGAAACACATCTGAACAGTCAGAGCAAACACAGACTCAAAGTAAGAGAATCGAAAACAATCCTTCAAGCAAACAACTCCCTCAAAAAAGCTGGGGTGGCCATACTAGTATCCGACAGCATAGATTTCAGGCTGAAAAAGATTAGAAGGGACAGTGAAGGCCATTTTTTATCAAGAGACAGGTACAGCAGGAAGAAATAAAAACTCCTAAATATATACACACCAAATAAGAGACCAACAAAATACTTAAAACAACTGCTAATAGACTTCAAGGAGGACATTGGTAGCAACACAATAGTAGTTGGGGACTTCAAAACCGCCTTATCACCTATGAATAGACCAGCAAGATTAAAACTCAGCAAGGAAGTACTAGATTTGAAGGAAGAAATAGAAGAGAGAGGGCCTTCCATACCCAAAAAACTGAATACACATTCTTTTCCAGTGCACACAGAACATTTACACCATGTGCTGGGTCACAAAACATACCTCAATAGAATCAGGAAGATAGAAATTGTATCAACTATCTTTTCAGACCACGATCCACTGAACATAGAAGTTAATCACACAGACGTGGAGAATCAAATTAAACACCTGGAAATTAAACAACTCAATGTTGAACAACGAGTGGGTCAGGGAGGAAATCAAGGAAGAAATCAAAAGATACTTGGAAACAAACGAGAATGAAGACACAAGCTACCAGAACCTATGGGATGCAATTAAAGCTGTGTTAAGGGGAAAATTTATAGCTCTGAAAGCATTTCTCAGGAAGGAAGAAGGGCCCACATAAATAACTTGACTTCATAGCTCAAGATCTTAGAAAAGGACCAACAAAAGGAGCCCAAACCAGGCAGAAGGAAAGAACTAATAAAACTTCTAGCAGAAATCAACGACATGGAAACCAAAAAAAAAAATCCGAAAAATCAATGAAACTAAGAGCTGGTTCTTTGAAAAAATAAACAAGATTGATAAACCACTAGAAAGAGAAAGACTCACAAAGAAAGAGAGAGAGAGAGGGAGAGAGGAGAGAACCCTAACAAACCAAATCAGAAATGAAAAGGGGGACATCACAACAGAAACCAAAGAAATTCAAAAGATCATCAGAGATTTCTTTGAAAGTATGTATGCCACGAAACAAGAGAACCTAGAAGAAATGGATAAATTCCTGGATTCCTGTTACCTCCTAAGGCTGAACCAAGAAGATTTGGAATACCTTAATAGACCTATTACTATCAAAAAAATTAAAACTGTAGTCAAAAAGTCTTCCCAAAAACAAAATCCAGGTCCAGATGGATTCACTAGCAAATTCTTCCAAACATTTAAAGAGGACCTATTGCCAATTCTTTTCAAGCTTTTCCAGGAAAATGAAGAAACAGAAACACTCCCAAACAGTTTCTATGAGGCACATATAACCCTAATACCAAAAGCAAACAGACACCACAAAAAACGAAAATTGCAGGCCATTATCCCTGATGAACATGGATGCAAGACCCTCAACAAAATATTAGCAAATAGAATCCAACAATTCATCAAAAAGACCATACACCACTACCAAGTGGTATTCATCCCAGGGATACAAGGATGGTTTAACATTCAGAAGTCAATCAACATAATCCATAATATCAACAAAAGAAAAGATAAAAACCATGTGACCATATCAATAGATGCAAAGAAAGCATTTGACAAGATCCAGCACTCTCACTGAAAGAACTTTACTCAATATAGTCAAAGCCATCTACCACAAACCTATGGCAAGCATTATCCTCAATGGGGAAAAAAAATAAGAGCCTTCCCTCTAAGATCAGGGATAAGACTACGATGCCCACTCTCACCACTTCTGTTCAATATAGTACTGGAAGTACTTGCAGTAGCGGTTAGGCAGGAAAAAGATATTAAAGGCATCCAGATAAGAAAGGAAGAAATCAAGCTCTCACTATTCACAGATGACATGATACTATATTTAGAGAACCTTAAAGCTGCTACCAAGAAGCTCCTAGAAACAACAGACTTGTATGGTAAAGTCGCAGGCTATAAAATCCAATACCCAAAAATATACTTCCTATACGAAAATAATGAGGGAGAAGAAATCGATGTGAAAAAAACAATCCCATTCACAATCATGCCTCAGAAAATCAAATACCTCAGAATCAGTTTAACTAAGGAGGTAAAGGACCTATACAAAGAAGACTGCAAGATGCTACTTCAAGAAATAAAAGAGGATATGAGAAAATAGAAACATAAGTCCTGCTCATGGGTTGGGAGAATTAACATTATCAAAATGGCAATACAACCCAAAGCATTATACAGATTCAATGTGATCCCTATAGGGATACCCTTGTAGGGTATTATGAAATTCTTCAAAGAAATTGATCAAACATTGCTGAAATTTATATGGAACAACAAGCCCCCACGAATAGCTAAAGCAATTATTAAAAAAAAGAAGATGGGAGGCATCACCTTCCCCAACCTCAAACTCTACTAAAAAGCAGCAATAATTAAAACAGCATGGCATTGGAACAAAGGCAGAGCCGCTGACCAATAGAACACGATTGAATATCCTTACACACACCCTCAAATATATGATCACCTAAGGTTTGATAAGTGAGCAATAAATATAAAGTGGAGCAAGGAAATCCTCTTTAACAAATGGTGCCGGCAAAACTGAACAGTTATATGCAAAATAATGTGCTCAGACCTCTACCTAACACCATGCACAAAAGTCAGATCAAAATGGATTAAGGACCTCAACATCAGACCAGAATCCATTAGGTACATTGAAAAAAAGATTGAAAAACCCTCCAGGACATTGAAGCTAAAGATATCTTCAAAGATGAAATGCCACTGACCAAGCAAGTGTTAACAGATAAATAAATGGGATTATTTTAAACTAAGAAGCTTCTGTACCTCAAAAGAAACAGTGACCAGAATACAAAAGACAGTCTGCAGAATGGGAAAGGATATTCACCCAATACCCATTGGATAAGGGGTTGATATCAAGGATATACAAAGCATTGGTTGAACTCTACAAGAAGAAAATATCCGGGGCTGGAGCGATAGCACAGTGGGTAGGGCGTTTACCTTGCACGTGGCCGACCCGGGTTTGATTCCCAGCATCCCATATGGTCCCCTGAGCACCGCCAGGGGTAATTCCTGAGTGCAGAGCCAGGAGTGACCCCTGTGCATCGCTGGGTGTGACCCAAAAAGAAAAAAAAGAAGAAGAAGAAAACATCCAACCCCATCAGAAAATGGGGTAATGAAATGAACAGAAATTTTCTCAAAGAAGAAAATCTGAATGGCCAAAAGGCTCATGAAAAAAAAATGCTCTTCATCACTAATCATCAGGGAGATACATATCAAAACAACAATGAAATATCATCTCACACCACAGAGACTGGCCCAAATCCAGAAGAACAAAAGCAACCGGTGTTGGCATGGATGTGGGGAGAAGGGGACCCTCCTTCAGTGCTGGTGGGAATGCCAGCTGGTGATTTGGAAAACATGAAGTATGGACACTTCTCAAAAAATTAGAAATTGAGCTCACATTTGACCCACTTCTGGAAATATATCCCAGAGATGCAAAAAAATATAGTAGAAATGATATCTGCACTTGTATGTTTATTGCAGCACTTTTTTTTATAATAGCCAGAATCTGGAAAAAACCCGAGTGCCAAAGAACAGATGACTGGTTAAAGAAACTCTGGTACATTTACACAATGAAATACTATGCAGCTGTTAGAAAAAATGAAATCATGGAATTTGCATATAAGTGCATCTTCATGGAGAGTATCATGTTAAGTGAAATGAGTCAGAAAGAGAGGGATAACATAGAACAACTTCATTCATTTGTGGAACGTAAAGTAACATAATGGGAGACTAACACCCAAAGATAGTAAAGATAAGGACCAGGAGCATTGCTCCACAGCTTGGAAGCTGGCCTCACATGCTAGGGGAAAAGGCAGCTGAGATAGAGAAGGGAACACCAAGCAAAGGATCCTTGGAGGGCTTGCTTGGGATGGGAGATGTGTGCTGAAAGTAGACTATTAGACCGAACTTGATGGCCACTTAATACCTGTATTGCAAACCATAACACCCAAAAGGAGAAAGAGAGAGAGTAAAAGGTAATGTGCCTACCACAGAGGCAGGGGGTGGGTATGGGGTGGGGTTGGTGGGGGGGATACTGAGAACATTGGTGGTAGAGAATGGGCACTGGTGGAGTGATGGGTACTCAACCATTATATGACTGAAATGTAAGCACAAAAGTGTAAGTCTGTAATTATATCTCACAGTATTTCATTTAAAAAAACTCAATTAAAAAATAAAAATAAAAATTCTGTCTGGTTTTTTAAAATTTTTTATCTTTGGCATTTTAAATTTTTTCATTTTATTTTATTATTTTACAAAGCTGTTCATGATTGGATTTCAGTCATGCAGTACTCCAACACCCATCACTCCTCCAGTTGTACATTTCCCAGTACCAGTATTGCAGGTTCCTTCCCATCACTGCCTACCCCCTACCCCTGCCTGCCTCTATAGAAGGTGTTTTTCTTCTCTCTCTCCTTTTGGGCTCTGTGGTTTGCAATATTGATACTGAAAGGTTATCCAGAATATCCCATGCCTACTGCAGGTCACTTTTGAAAGAAATAAAAGAGAACAGACACAAAGAATTAAAAAAACTTCCATGTTCATAAATTGGAAGAATCTTGTCAAAATGAATCTCCCCCCAAAGCATTCTACAGATTCAATGCTGATGATGTTCTTCAAGGTCTCAGAATAAATGCTACTGAAATTTGCATAGGATCATAAAACTTCAGAAAACCAAAATAATTCTGAGAAGAAAAAAAAAAGACTGGAGGTATGGCATTTTCAGACTTAAATCATACTGCAAAGTTATCTAAATGGAGTAGTGCTGGAATAAGGATAGATTCTCAAACTAATGCTATAAAACTGAGGGCAAAGATAAACTCTAAGATACCTGAACAGAGCATATAAAACAAAGTCTGTCACACGAAGAATATAGAGAAGGGGCTGGTACAGGAAGTGGAGCAAGAAAATCCTCTTCAACAAATGTTGAAGAAACTTGAAAAAAATGTTCGTGCCTGCAAAAAAATGAAACAATTTATGTCTCATGATATACAGAAGGTAATTCAAAGTGGATTATAAACCTCAAGGAAAACACCAGCAGAACACTCCAGGATATGGGCTTCAGCAGTGTCTTCCATAAATGAACTTATTGACAAAGACAACAGAAACAAAAATAAGCAAGTGGGACTACATCAAAACTAAAAAAATTCTGCAAGACAAAAGAAACACAGACTAAAATTAAGTTAAAAGACACCCTACTGAGAGAAAATATTCATACATTATATAAGGGGCTAATATCCAAGTTCTATAAATCACTATATATTTAAATACATATCATCAAAAAGCAAGGAGAGCATACAACAGACTCGTCCATAAAGCAGATATGTGGATAGCCAACAGGTGTGTGAGACGGTGTTCATTGTCACTTGTTGTCAAGGAAATGCGTTTGACATTGAGCTCAGAATGACAATGAGTTCACACCAGTGAGAACCACATACAAAAAGACTGGAAAGAGCTGGTGATGGCAGGGCTGTCCAGAGAAATCTCATTCACGGTTCGTGGGGATGTCACCTGCTCGGCCTCTGTGGGACACGGTATGGTGACTCCTTTGAACACTAAAAGATAACCATACAGCCGAGAATAACCAGATTGTCCATCTGTTGGCCTCTATCTCAGAACACAGAAATGTTCCTTTGAAAAGATGTGTCCACTCCTGCATGCATTAGGGCACTAAGAGCACCATATTCAGGGCAAGGAACAACCCACAGGTCCAACGCTTGATGAACGGATTAGGATGTTGTGACTTATAGACACAATGAAATGCTACGCAGCTGCAAGGAAAGATGGCATCTTGCAGCTCACTGCACCTTGGATGGAACTGGAGGGCATTAGATCAAGTGAAATAAGTCAGGGGAGAAGGACAAATCCCAGAGGTCTCACTCATCTAGGTACGGACAATCTTGAAGGAAGACAAGCCCTTGGCCTCACTACAAAACCAGGCAACAGGAGGAACCTGTGGAGAAGCCTCCACATGACCCGGCCGAGGTAGAGGCTCTTGGCAGTTTGGTGGTGGTGAAAGGGTAGTAACAAAACCATGAAAGTGGACACTATTTAACCAGTTGCCTGAACTGTAGTTAGAGATCTTTGTAAGATCCCTAAAACTCAGCATGGTGCTTCCTCCTCCATCTCACCCTGCCCCCTCCCTGCCTCTACGGCCCCTCCCCTGCCTTTCTCCTGCATCATCCTGGGCCAGCACGGCAGGGGCCTAAGCCAAGCTATTTGGGTGCCTCAGGTGCTGGAAAAGAGCCAGGCCAGCACTGCAGGACACCCGCTGGACAGCCCAATGCCACCCACACTCTGGAACTCTTTCCAAAATCTCCTTGACCTAAGGAGCCCCCAGGAAAACCTGACAGCCCACCAGCCTGGTGACAAGGTACAGAGTCCTGGTCAGACCAAGGAAGCAGATGTCAGCCACTCATCTACCAGCAGCAGAGCACTCAGACTATGGCAAAGAGGACCCTCCTCAGCTCCTCGCCGGGCGGCAGAGACAGCACCAGCCAGTGGTTTGGTCCAAGGCCTGTAAACTGCAGAGGCGATAGCCACCACACAGACACATTTCTGAGAAAAGCCTTTCTAGGGCGAGCCAGAGGGAGTGACATGCAGGAGGCCTTGTCTTCCTGGGCCTCGAAGGAGCAGTAGCCCGCAGTGGGCAGCTCTTGCCGTGGCAGGGGGCTGTCTTCTCCTACGGTCTTGGCAACCTCCCAGCCTCCATTTCCTGCCCCCTAAAGTGGGAAGGGCTCGGTTGAATCACCAAGTATTCCCACGAGGGTCCTTGCCACGCAGTCCCAGCACCCGAGCTCGCCTGACCGTGGTTCCCTCCCTAACAGCCTAAGTCGGCAGCAGGCGCTGTCCCATGCCTACATGAACATGCTCCCTTCTCGGCTGGAGGGAGTGAGCCCAGGTGTCAGCAGACTCTCGAGCCCACTGGATGTGACCCAGGCACTGGGGGATTTTTCCACCAGCCCCTTTTCAAGCGTGAGCCCCTTCCCTCACACACCCACGCCCAACCTTCCCCAGAACAAACTGAACCAAATCAAAATGACACTCACGACCACCCTCAGAGGTGGTCATTTCTGTACCAATGTAGGGAAACTGAGGCTTCAAAACATGAAACACTCTAGGGACTCAGAATAGAAGCAGCTGCAAAGGGAGACGCCCACTCAGCCCACGGCTCCCATGCTGGCCTCCCTCCACTCAGGGCAGCTGCGCATGGGAATGTGGGATTCCAGCGCACAGCCTGGCCGCAGCAGGCTGGAATGCACTTGTGCCAGGGTCCTGCCCCAGAGGGCACCTTGTCCTTTGGGCTTCCTGAGGTCACTCCCTGTGAACACCTGCCACCTACAATGTGGAGAAGAGGAGCCTTGGACATGCCAAAGTCCCAGGATTGCTTTTTCTGGAGCCACACCTGGCAGTGCTCAGGGGTCTCTCCTGGGGTCCAGGGGGTCCCACTGCAAGGCAAGGCCTTACCCGCCATACTGGCACTCTGCCTCAATGGAAAGGACAGATGGGTCAGAGAGGTCACTGGCCTTACACCACCCCCCAACTTCAATCCCAGGCACTGCATAGAGCCCTCGACCCCAAGCCCTCCCAGAAGCGAGCCCTCAGCACTGCCAGACGTGAGGTCTCCCCTGCCCACCCCTCACCCCAAAAGAGAAAAGAATATATCGGAAAAGGGGAGGATCACACTTAGGAAACGCAGCGGTCGGTTACTGGAGGCTCTCTCTGTGCAGGACCCACGGTTCTCTCGGGTCAGACTCGAAGGCAAAAAACCTGAGACTAAATGGCCAGATGCAGAAGCTATTTTATTTTTCAAAGCGGAAAGGAAGACAAGGAGCCTGGGTTACAGGAGGGTCTCCTCCAGCGGGCTTCAGAGAAGGGTGGAGACCTCGCCCCTTTCAACAAGGGTGAGCGCTTTCATTTAGTGTGCTGGGGGGAGGGGATTCATGTAAAACAGGCAGGAAGGAAGCGGATGGTCTGGTGCAGAGCCATGTGCTGGAGAGATCTGTGCAAGGAGCCCCAGCACTAACAGCATTGTGAGCCATGGTGCCTAAAATACAGTAGTTTAAAAGTTAAAAGCACGGGAGTCCTTCCTTGATGGCCGTGCAAAGGCTTGGCCTCGGCCTCCCCTGGGGACCAGCCTTACCAGGTCAGGGCCCACACGCGGGCAGCTGGAAGACCACAGGGTGCAGGAGCCAGAGCGCTGTGGCTGTGGCCCTGGGGTCCCCTTCCAGTGGCAGCAGCCCCACCACCACCCCTGCCTGTCCCAGCGGTAGGGCCCCGAGCGTGGCCCTCACCGCTGGAGCCTCTCCCTCTGCCACCCAGCTAGCCGCTGCGGTGACTCTGGTGGTCCCAGCAGGTCTGCATACTGCCTGCCCTGACCCTGGGGGACTGCTGGTGGGCAGCCAGGGGCTCCTGCTGCGGCGGGGGGAGCAGATCTCCTGGGAGGCCTGGCGTGTGGGGGCCCCGGGACACCGCCTCAGCCACACTCACTGCTGGAGGTCGGCCCACTTCCTCTGGGAGCTGCCCTTGGGACCTGCCTGGATTCCAGGGGGCCACCCTTTCCTGATCCACAGTGAGACCATGGCCCCCAGGCCCAGCTCGGCCGGAAGCTGTCCAGTCAAAGGAAGTCTGACACCTCGCGCTCCCAAGGACAGGACCCCCGGGGAAATGCCGAGCCCCTGGCCCCCGCCCAGCTGCTGTCCCAGGATGGGAGGCTCAGGCCTTGGGCAGCCAGAGCCCTGCCCGCACATGCACCCTTTCTGCTGCTCAGACAATCCCTGGAGTGAGATTTTTCTTTTCAGAACAAGCTTTGGGTTCAGCCAGTCCTCCCTCTGCGTGAGCACCGTTTCCTCCCTCCAGGCTGTTTCCTGGCTGACAGGATGGAGGACAGGGGGCTCAGAGAGCAGCCCCAGAACCCCACCCCCACCAGATGCACGGGGGCACACACGAGAACACATGGACACATGAGCAGTGCAGGTAGACATGCACACGTGGAAACACATGCACATACGGACACACGCACATGTAGACACACGTGCACATGTGTATGCACATAGGCACACGTGGACACACGCACACGCAAAGATGCATGCACACACAGGCACATGCATGGATGGGGAAGCAAGCAGAGGTGCATGTGCATATACACACATACATGCGCAGGCATACACACGTGGACACACACACACAGGTGCTCACACAGACACACGCACACACATTAGAGCAAGGGCAGCAGCGGGGCGGTGCGCTGCCCCCCGGCTGTCCAGGCGCGGCCAGCCCATCCCCGCGCCCCCAGGCCTTACCGCAGAGCAGCAACAGCAGCGGGAACAGCAGCCCCGGCCCCATAGCAGGACACGCCGCGCTGATGGCAGGAGGATGCAGGATGTGGCAGCCCAACGCTCCCTCGCTCCCTCGGGGCAGGCCGCCCCGCCCCCCCGACGCGCTGCAGGACGCAGCTGCGGGATGCCCCTCCGGCCCAGGCTGAGCCAGCGGGCAGGGGAGGGCGCGGGGCTCCTGGCCCACGGGGCCAAGTCCTACTGAGTGCTGGTCCTTACTGGCCAGAGGATGACCGGGACCAGAGTCCCACTGTCAGCCGGGGCCCTGGGGACACCCGTGCTCCCTGAGGGGGGAGAGACAGGACTGCTGGCAGAGCTAAACCAGGTGCCACCCTCCCCCCCCCCCACCACCACCACCACCACCACCACCACCACCACATATGGTCCCCTGAGAATAGCTGGGTGTGGCCCAAACCACCTGCCCTGCCAACCCCACCCCAACCCCGCCCCACACAAAAAAAAAAAAAAAAAAAAGACAGAAGCAAACTGCTGCTCCACCAGCAGGGAAGAGGGAGCTGGCCAGCGGGGAGGGGGCTGCAGACCAGCCCTGTGCCCGCACCTCTATCTTCCCCCGCCCCCAGTGGACATGGTCCTGAGTCCTCAGAATGGTCCTTTGCACACTGTAGTGCCACAGTCCACCAAGCAGGTCGGAGATGGGGCCCCATGAGGGATGCTCCCACCCAGACACCTCCTGGGCCAGATAGATCAGCGTGGAGAGGCTGTCTGGCGAAGCCCCCAGCTCTGAGTGGGGTTGGTGCTTTGGAGACCCCCACGGCAATGCTGAAGTCTAGGGATGAGGGGTTTCCACAGCCAGACAGCTGACTCACTCCACAGGAAGAGTGCTAGTTGAGGCCCACCCGCCTTCCGGCCTCCAAACTGGCCGACGGCACAGGGCAGAGAGGACGCTGCCTACTGGCCCCAGCTCAGATGCCAGTGCCTGCTGAGACCACCAAGAGTGGGGCCAGTGCCCACAGTATCCCGGGGCCTCAGGTACCACTGGTCTCCAGGGCTCTACTGGAAGGCAGGCCACACCCCAGGGTGGGCAGGCTGGAAAGTGGGTGGACCATCGGACAGCACCTCAAAGCCTCTTCAGCTGGAAGGCCATGACCCAGGGCTGCCCAGCACTTAAGGACCAACACCCAGGGCCAGGAAGGGCTATGGGAAGGGCACAGCAGAGCCACTCTCCCATACTGGTACCCAGGAATCAGCTATTCCCACTGCAGGCGCCCCAGCCTACTGCACTCAGGCCCCTCACCCCACTCGAGAGAGTTCCTGCAGCCCCATTGCGCTCTCGTGGGACACTATTAGCAACCTCTGAGAGCCAGGGTCCTGGTTTCTGTTCCCTAAGTGCTGTCTGTTGTCCAGGGAACTGTCCACAGTTCATCCTGGCACTGGCTGGGCACACTGAGCAGAGGGCAGGGTGAGCGAAGCTGTGCCCTCCTCTGCAGAGGGACTGGTCAATAGCCCAGAAATCCCAAAGCCATCAGCCGAGCAAACAGAAGGAAAGGTAAACAAATGATACTGTCTCAAACTAAGTTTCTGCATCACAAAGAATGACCAAAATAGAAAGACACCCCACAAAATATTTGCCCACCGTTCATCTGACAAAGGGGTAATACTCAAAATATATTTTTTAAAAACATATGAAAAACATTAAGGCAAATAACCACATTAAAATGTGGGAGACGAGACAAACAAGTGTTCAAAGAAGAGTAGGTGGCCAGTAAGTATATGAAAAAAAATCCTCTGCATCATTGATGATCAGGGAAACAGGGTGTAACCTCACGCCAGAGAGACCTGCACTCATCACAAAGAGCACAGCCAGAGCTGGCAGACATGGGAGAAAGAAACCTTCAATCTTGGCTTGTGGGAATACAACTGGTCCAACCTTTTTGGAAAACAATACGGACAGTTCCAAACAAACCCGGGAATTGTGCTTCTGAGCAGTCAAGCATTTTCACTTCTGGACATCTACCCCAAAAGCCCAAAAATTCTGTTTAGAAACGATATTTGCACTCCTGTGTTCAGTGTGACACTATTCACCATGGCCCAAATCTGGAAACTCACAGCCCAAGAGTCCGGAACAGAGGACTGGATACAGAAACCGTGGTGCATAGATGCAGCAGAGTACTACCTGGCTCTAGCCTCGTGATTTTCCGCTCCGTGGAAGAGCTGGGGAGTCTCACGCTGAGTGAAGGAAGTCGGAAGGAAGGGGACAGAGCAGGGTGACCTCTCCTGTGGGGGCTGGAAAGACACTGTAAGGAAACAGCTTGTTCCATGGCATTGACCTTACCAAGGAGGGGGGAGGTCGTAGGGGATACGGAACACACCCTCTCTCTCTGGCTGGAGATGTGATGTTGGGATGTCATGTCAATAACAAAGTTCAAGACAAAGGTCACTCGTACCCAGAGTTCTTAGCCGCACTGGCCTGTCAGTGACTAGGAGCTCTTGCAGAGCCAAGACTGGGCATCACGGGCCGGCAGCCGGGCTCAGCTGCAAATGCCCGGTGAAGCCCGGTTCCTTCTGGGTAAGGAGAGGGTAGCCCTGGATGAGAGCTCACCCCAGCGCTCTGCATGGAATCCTAGCCAGGGAAGTGTCTCACGAGGCCCACCACATGCACACCCAGTGAGACAGACCCCAGCCAAGGGAAAGGACACTCACTGGCCGTGAGCTGCTCGCTCGAGAAGCGTGTGACAAACTCTGGTGGCTGCTGCTGTCCCAAGAGAGACGTGCTTGAGAGGGGCAGATGAAAGTGGGGGTCTGGGTGGGAGAGCAGCCTGGGCAGGAGAGTCAAGTCAGTGCTCGAGACAGCAAGGGCTGGCCAGCCAGAGCACTACTGAACTCACAAGCTGTCAGCCCTTACGCAAAGGTGACCCAGATCCTACCAACAACAGAAGATTGCCCAAACACAGCACACACAGTACACACAGCACACACGTACACACATATGGCACACACAGCACACACAGATACACATATGGCACACACAGCACACACAACACACACACAGTACACACACAACACACACAGCACACACTCAGCACACACACAGCACAAACAGGCACACACAAAACACACACAGCAAACACAGCACACACTCACAGAGCACACACAGCACACACAGCACACACACACAACACACACAGCACACACTCAGCACACACAGCACACACAGCACATACTTAACACACACAACACACACAGCACACACACGGCAAACACACAGCACACACAGAACACACACAGCACACACTCAGCACACATAACACACACAGCACACACAGCAACACTCAAAACACACAGCAAACACAGCACATACTCCACACACACAGCACACACTCAGCACACAGCACACACAGCATACAAACAGCACACACAGCACACACTCAGCACACA
>JASTTN010011251.1:20279-32371 GCA_030324115.1 Sorex maritimensis | reverse complement strand
AAGGAAGGAAGGAAGGAAGGAAGGAAGGAAGGAAGGAAGGAAGGAAAAAGAGAAACAGCCATGCAATCTGCAGCAACAGGAATGGGCCTGGGGGATGTCATGCTGAGTGAAGCCAGTCAGAAGGACAGGGATAAATCCAGAATGAGCTCTCTCATTCTGCAAGTCAGAAAGACCTTCTGTGTAAGGGTACATCATAGTCTAGGTTTTGTGTGAGATTCTTTCTCATTATTATTATTATTATTAATCTATGAAGCAAATTTACTTTCGTTTGACTTCACTTTTGTAAAACCTAGCAGGAGAATTTTCCAGGAAACAAAGCCAAACTGTGTCCATGACTTGGTCAAGAATGCTCATGTCGGGGCTGGAGAGATAGCACAGCGGGTAGGGCGTCTGCCTTGCACGCAGCCGACCTGAGTTCGAATCCCAGCATCCCATATGGTCCCCTGAGCACCGCCAGGGATAATTCCTGAGTGCACGAGCCAGGAGTGACCCCTGTGCATCGCCGGGTGTGACCCAAAAAAGCAAAAAAAAAAAAAAAAAAAGAATGCTCATGTCCTGGTGGTCTGAGCAAGGTGCCTTCGAGAACTCCCTGCAGCCATAGAGGGTCATCCAGTGACAGCAGAGTCCTGGTCAGTCCTCACACGCAGCACTGTGACTGAAGCACTGGAGCTTACATTTTAAGTGTAGTTGAGCTAAATTCAAATAGCCACAGATATTCGATGGTGTGAGGGCCCTAACACTGCTTCCCATGGGGTTGAGTCAGAGACACCAGAGGGAAGTGGAGATGGGAGAAGGGGTTGAGAGCTGTCCTCTCCCCTGACCTAACTAGGTGGTTCTTGAGGCAGCAGTTGGTGCCAGAGACCGTCCACCTCCAGAACCTCAGGCTCACTCTTGTGAGTTGGTGTCATGGCCCCGGGCATGGCTACTGCCATGGCCTTCTGCAGTTGCCACAACACATCTACTATTATTTGCTCCTCTGCACCCACATCTCAAACCCTGACTCCACAGAGGAAGGTGCCGAAACACTGAGATTTTGCCCCTAGTCTTCCTTGCCCGCCTTAGCAGGAGCAGCCTTCCTTTTAAATGTGCACCTGATTTCAAGGGACAGCAGAGCAGATTGAGGCTCTACTGCCAGCCCAGGCTTGGAGAAAGCCAGTAATCTGCTCAGACCTTTGGGCCTGCAGATTCAAAGTGTTGTACATTAGCTCACAGCTGTGCAACCACAGGGCTGGTGGAGAGAGCGTTTTGCTAGCCTGTCTAGGTGAGATGGCCATAGCTCAGCCCTTTAACACTTTAAAACACTTGCTATATCCTGCAGTAGTTACTTGTGAGAAGTGAGAAGTCTTGCCTAGGTTACTAGCATTGAGAGAAAAAAATGCTTGATCAGGGTCAAGAAGTGACCGAGTGATCCCCACTTCCCTGACCAAAGTGCATCTTATTGGATTGACCAAGGCAATGAGGTCGGGTAGATATTGTTGTAACCCACCCCCCACATAATGATTGTGTGTCCATGCAGACTTACATACGTCTGCAGAGACACAAAGAGACACACAGACACACATATTGGAGTATCCTGAAGGCCCACCTGCCCAGGGACACTTCCTGGGCAGAACTTCGCAACAAAGATATTCCTAAAATCTCAGCCCCTCCGCCTGCTGCCGGCCCGTGATGCAGGACAGCTGGAAAGGAAGGAGTAGGGGCTGGAGAGAAGGTACAGCAGGAAGGTGGCTGTTTGCATGTTGCAGGCCCACGTCCAATCCCCAGACACTACGTAAGGTCCCCTGAGTACCACCAGGAGTCATCCCTGAGAAGATCCAGCAGGAAGTCCTGCGCATCACTAGGTGGACCCAAAAGGAAGAAAGAAAAGATAGAGTCACTCAACAGCATGAGCCCCTAAGAGGGGCTTGCAGTTGGGTCTTGAACATTGTGAAAGCCACGGACTTGGGGGTCTGTAGGATATCATTGGTTTGTCCTTTCTCCCTTGTCACAAAGAGTTTAGGCATATCTGGTAATAATCTCTAAACATTTTTAGACAATATTGGTATGTCCTGTTCCCCTTGCCACTAGGAGCTTAGGTATATTGGTCACGCCCTTCAAGGTGCTCCTGAGTCATTCCCATTCCTTTGTCTATCCGTAACCACTTCTATGCTCCCTTCCCCAACCAGTTAATCAGCTTTTCCCCTAATCAGACTCTGTTAATTTGTAAGGTCAAACCTTTCTAGGACAATGAACTTGTATTATAAGTTAATATTCCCTTTCTCCTCTCCTTATGTCTTTTGAATAGTTTACTTTAAAGCAATGTCCTTTTTGTATGGACAAAGAAAGACAGTTGTTAATATACTTTTGCAACATGGGATTTAATTGGCTTCAAATATTATTCACTTCCGAGCATCTTATTTCTCGACTTAAGCCTCAGCTGCCCTTACTTCCTAGCACCCCCAAAAGCAGGGTCCCGACAAGGGACGGGACAGACCCAGGGCAAGCAGTGAGTTATGTGCTACCCTGGCATCGAGATGGGCCTGGCCAAAGTGCCTAATGCTTAACTATATGTTAAGAGCTTGGTCATGGATATGTCATGTCATGATCCAAAAGCAATGATGAGACTAGGACCCTGCTAGGGATAGGAAAGACTAATCTGGCCTGAGCACTGTAGTCTGAGATCGAGATGACCCCAGGAGTGCAATTCTATAAGCTTAATGCATCTCTTGCTATGTCCATACAAAATGATTAATATTATGAATACTTACATGTTAGTTGGACAAGGAGAGGAGAAACACACCCATGGGATTCCGCTCTTGGGTGGGTCATCCTGCTGAAAGAGAATCTGTCCTAGAAGAAGCATACCCCTATTGATTGTGACCACACCTATGTGTAAGCCCCAACTCTTCATGCTGGGGGATTTAAGGAGGCTGTAAGAGGGTTTTCGGGGAAGAAGCAGAGAGAGAGACAGGAGTAGAGAGGAGATTGAAATAAACTGCAACTGAGGCCAACCAGCCTGGCTCCGTTCCTTCCTTCACCTGCCTCATCATTGCCATCAACCTCCCCGGGGTCGGGGAAGCAGCTGGAGACTACAGAACGTGGGCAGCGGGAGAGATAGAGCGCCACTGCCCTGAGCCCGGTGTGGTGCCCCCTCCCCCGTTTCTTTTTTGTGTGTTTACACAGGGGTCCCTCTAGGGCCTGGAGATACTCGGAGAGGGTGTAAGAAACAGGCTTGGCTCTGGGGGAAGCTGCTAGGAGGCAGGAGAGATTCTATCATTGCAGCTGTGATGGCTCCTAGGTTGAAAGAGGGCAGGTCTCCTCCAGTTAATGTATAAAGCTGAGAGGCCAGAGCGATAGGACAGCAGGGAGGGCATTTGCCTGGCACACAGTTCACCCAAGTTTGATCCAAGCACCCCGTATGGTCCCCTGAGCACTGCCAGGAGTAGCCCTTGAGCATCACTAAAACCAAACTGAAGAAAAAAATGCTATGAAACAGAAAAATCAGCTGTTACTCAGATAAGTCAGATAAACTAGGGGCACTTTTTGGTTCGCACTGTGCTTTTCCTACATTAGGACAAGCCTCTGGCTGGGGGCTGGTTCCGACCTAATCCACCCCGACACAAAGGGAGCCCCCTGATGCCGACACTCTGCAGTGATTGATGTCTAGCAGGGAGCCTGAGGCCCATGTGTCCCCTGCAGGGCCACACAGCTCTCTCCAAAGTGGGGAAGGCCATGACACCACAAGTCCTGGCTGCCGTGTTCACGTCACCTCAGTGTCACCCTCCTCCATCTGGGGCTGAGCCTTCGGAAAAGGCCGCTGTGTGGGCTCCCCCTGGCTATTGCCTTCCTGTTCTTACCAGAGAGGTCTTATACTTCGAGTGAGTTTTAGGGTTTGTTTTTTGTTTTTGTTTGGGGGGTTGTTTATTGGGTTTTGTTGTTTTAGTGTGTGTGTGTGTGTGTGTGTGTGTGTGTGTGTGTGTGTGCACATGTGCATGCGCACACACATGCATCTGTCTGTGTGGAGTTTTGTTTGTTTTCTTTTGGGTTACATCCAGCTGTGCTCAGGGCTTACTCCTGGCTCTGCACCCAGGGGACCTGAGTTCATTCATTCAGTCCTCCATTCCTCGAGGACATCGGGGACCATATGGGATGCCAGGAGCAAACCCAGGATGGAGGCATGCAAGGCAAGTGCCTGACCTATTATACTATTGCTCTGGCCCTGAGTTTTAGGGTTGAGCTTGGTTTGCTTTTGTTGGGTGTTTTAATTTTTGGCCATTATTGATAATTTTTGCTAATTATTCTGAGTCACTTTCAGGAAGAAAGTTGACCTTATTGCCCTCAAACAAACAAGCAAACAAACAATAAAACATTCAATTGCTTCTGGGACAAAATGTGTTTGTTCAGAAATCACAAAAGCAAGTGGGAAGTGCAACCTCACTGTGAGACTGGCATGCACCCCAGAACCAAAGCCAGCACGCCCTCACACAGAGCTCCCTGAGGCACTGGCCCTGGGCAGACGGACAGGGGCCACTCTTCCTTCTGCCGGCCAGTCCTGGCCCATATCCAAGGCATCAGGAGACTGCAGGCCACACAGCTTCCTGCTTGCTTCCTGGACTAGTTTAATCGGAATTCCTGCATATTGATTTCAACACTCTGGAGTGTGTAGTCACCAATACTAGAAGGGAAAGATCTGACTTCTTATTACTCAGGAAAACACAGAGAAAGTGAATATATAATCAGACAATGGTTAGGCATGTATTAACATAGATGGAGGTAGGGGGTGCTGCAGCCATGGTACAGCAGGGAGAGCACTTGTCTTGCATGCAGCCTGCATGGGTTCAATCCCTGGTACCCCGTATGGTCCCCTGAGCCTGCCAGGAGTGATCCTTGAGTGCAAAGCCAGAAGTCTTAAGTACTGCCAGATATGCACCCCTCAAAAAAAAAAAAGACCCCTGGCAGGGGTCTAGGACTTACATACAGACTGACCACAGCAGCAGGCCAGGAAGCTGCTCAGTCATCTCTGTGATGACACTGGAAGCCAGACAACAGCGCCAGCAACTACTGACCTCTAACAACTGATACTGATATTAGCACAGCCGTTGGGTGTTCGCCTTTCACGCGACCAACCCAAGTTCGATTCCTCTGCCCCTCTTGGAGAGCCCAGCAAGCTACCGAGAGTATCGAGCCCACGCAGCAGAGCCTGGCAAGCTACCCGTGCGTATTGGATATGCCAAAAACAGTAACAATAAGTCTCTCAATGAGAGTCGCTACTGGTGCCCGCTCGAACAAATTGATGAGCAACGGGATGACAGTGACAGTGACAGTGATCAGTAGTCACCAATACTAGAAGGAAACTTCTGATGACTGACCACTTACCTAACTCGGGGGAGGGCTCCCAAGCAGTGGGGGTGGTTTCTGGCAATACTCAGCCTGGCTGGAGGTGATGGAGACTCTGCTGAGAGTCCCCAAGCCGTACCTGGTGATGCTCCAGAGCCACGTGCTATCAGGTTCAAACTCAGGGCTGGGCACTTGAGACACCACCCTGACAGCTGGCCTGTCTCCCTGGCCCAAACTTCCGTTTTTCCTTAGCGTTCATGTGGGGGTCTTGCGGGTAGGGCATTTGCCTTGCACATGGCCAACCCGGGTTCAATTCCTTCGTCCTTCTTGGAGAGCCCAGCAAGCTACCGAGAGTATCTCACCCACACGGCAGAGCCTAGCAAGCTACCCGTGGCATATTCAACATGCCAAAAACTGTAACAACAAGTCTCCCAATGGAGACGTTACTGGTGCCCGCTCAAGGAAATCGATGAGCAACAGGATGACAGTGATACAGTGAATTTTATTTAGTCACCATGAATTACAAAGTCATTCATGATTGAGTTTCAGGTTTACAGTGTTCCGGTTTACGGTGTGTGTCTATGGGGAATGAGGGTGATAATGTGTATCTGTGGGTGAGGGTGACGGTGTGTGTCTGTGGGGTATGAAGGTGACAGTGTGTGTCTGTGGTTGAGGATGATGGTGTGCCAAATCTAAACGCTGGACATGGGAGTCTCCTGGTGGATAGTTCCACAATGAAATTGACCACATCATATTCAAAGGTTTTGCCTGACCGATGTCGCTGTTGTCCCAAAATTCCAAACGGGATCAGACCACCGCCTCCTTCATGCAACATTCTACTTCACAGAGTGGGGAGAAAGGTCTGCAAAGTTTAAGTTTAAGAAAGGAACTCCCAGAATGACCACCAACTGGGAGCTCTTTGGCACTATTGCGGCAACGTGGAAAGATGCCGTCCTTGACAACATCAACAAGGAATACGATCGACTGGTTCAGCACCTCCATGACGGAAGAATGCCGAGAGTGAAGAATGCCGAGAGTGGGAAAGCCACAAACAGATGCCTGTCTTTGGAAACTCTCAAGTTCATTCGGCAACGTGGTTTGGCACAAGCTTCAGGCAATCACAAGCTAACATCTGATCTTGCAAAGCTGTGCAAAGAAGCGATAAAGGAAGACCTCAAAGAGAGAAGGGCAACAGTGTTGGCCGATGCAGCAGAAGCCAGGAAAAGTATTTGCAATGCTCGCCTGTCCTTCTCCAACTACAAGACCAAGATGACTGCTCTCCAATGTCCTCATGGATCTATCACATCTTACAGAAAGGCAATGGAGAGGATTATTCACGACCTCTACTCAGATCTCATTGACAGCCATGTCCACCTGCCCACATACCAAATTCCGCAGGATGGATATGTCATTCCCAACGACCTCCCTTCCGAAATTCGACACACCATTTCGTCAGTAAAGACGCGTATAGCACCTGGTCCAGACAAGGTCAGACCCAAACACCTGAAGAATCTGCCGCCAAGTACTCATCAATACATTGGCTTGGCTCTTCACACGATACCTGTCTGAATGCAAGGTTCCATCCCAGTGGAAAACCAGCAGGACCGTTCTGTTGTACAAGAAGGGAGACATCCATGACATCGGCAACTATCGCCCAATCTGCCTGCTGTCTGTCGTCTACAAGTTGTTCACTCGTGTCATCCTGAATAGAATAAACAGAACATTAGACGAAGGACAGCCATGCAAGCAAGCCGGGTTCTGAAAAGGATTCAGCATGATTGACCATATCCACACGGTGACCAAACTCATTGAAGTTTCTCGAGAGTTCAAGATACCGCTCTGTCTAACATTCATAGACTTAAAGAAAGCCTTCGATTCTGTTAAGACTGAAGTGATCATCGAAGCACTAGCCAAACAGGGTTTTCAAACTCAGTACATCAAGATCCTCCACGAGCTGTATTGTGGATTCACCACCAGGATCTCACCATTCTACAGGAAGTGATCATTGATGTAAAGAGAGGGTTGCGGCAGGGCGATACCATTTCACCGAAACTCTTCAGTGCTGCCTTCAAGAACGTCATGCGACGACTGGAATGGGAAGGAATGGGATTGAAGATAGACGATTGGCAACTACACCACCTCCGCTTTGCTGATGACATCGTTTTCATAATGCCAAACATTAGCCAAGCAGCACAAATGCTGGCCAACTTCAACCATGAGTGTGGAAAGGTCGGACTGCAGCTGAAACTCAACAAGATGATGCTCATGAAAAACAAACCAGTCCCTGACATTCCATTTGCTCTCAATGGAACGAATATCTCTGAATGCAGCAACTATGTGTACCTGGGTTGAGAACTCAACATGAGGAATGACTTGGCTCCAGAACTGCGCAGGAGGAAGAGGAAGGCATGGAAGGCATGGAATGCCTTCAAGAGTGTCAAAGAAGTGGTTAAGAGGATGAAGGACCTCCGACTCTGGGTACATCTTTTCGATTCCACCATTCTTCCTGCACTAACATACGCCTCAGAGACGTGGGCCCTACGCAAACAGGATGAGAACGCTATTTAGGTATCCCAAAGAGAAATCAAAGAGCTATGCTAGGATACCACTTCTGGGAATATATCATGGAGAAACAAAAAAGTACAGTCGAAATGACATCTGCACTTATATGTTCATTTGCAGCACTGTTTACAATAGCCAGAATGTGGAAAAAACCCGAGTGCCCAAGAACAGATGACTGGTTAAAGAAACTTTGGTACATCTATACAACGGAATACTATGCAGCTGTTAGAAAGGATGAAGTCATGAACTTTGCATATAAGTGGATCAACATGGAAAGTATCATGCTAAGTGAAATGAGCCAGAAAGAGAGAGATAGGCATAGAAATATCGCACTCATCAGTGGAATATAAAACAACAGAGTAGGAGACTAATACCCAAGAATAGTAGTACATAATATCAGGAGATTGGCTCCATAACTTGGAAGCTGGCCTCACACGCTGGGGGAAAGTCATCCCAGATAGAGAAGGGAACATCAAGTAATATGTGATTGGAGATCCTGCGCGGGAAGGGAGATGCGTGCTAAAAGTAGACTAGAGACTGAACAGGATGACCACTCAATACCCCTATTGCAAACCACAACACCCAAAAGGAGAGAGAGATATCAAAGTGGAATGCCCCACCACAGAGGCGGAGTGGGGTGGGGGATGAGATTGGGGGGGTGGGAGGGATACTGGGTTCATTGGTGGTGGAGAATGGACACTGGTGGAGGGATGCTCTCAAACATTGCATGAGGGAAAAACAAGCACGAAAATGTGTGAATCTGTAACTGTACCCTCACTGTGACTCACTAATTAAAAAATAAATTTAAATAATTAAAAAAAGAGCTATGCTAGGAGTATCACATCTCACTCAAGTGAGAGAAGGAATCCAGAGTTCTGACCTCCATCGACGGTCAAGAATCAGGGACGCTGTCTTGTTTGCCAAGACATCAAAAATCAGATGGGCCGAACATGTAATGCAATTCAGAGATGACTGCTGGACTAGAGATGTTACCAACTGGATTCCACGGGATGTCAAAAGACTGCATAGCCACCCACCAAAGAGATGATCAGATTTTTTTGTCAAAACCCTGACGGAACAGTTTGAGGCTCTTCTTGTTCCTGGAACGAGCAGATATCATTGGGCTACACTAGCACGCGACAGGGACAAATTAAGATGTTACTGGCACCCGCTCGAGCAAATCCGAAGATCAACGGGAGACAAGTGATACAAGACAAGTGATATGGGTGACAGTGTGTGTCTGTGGGGTGTGAGGTTAACAGTGTGATCTGTGGGTGAGGGTGGGTGACGGTGTGTGTCTTTGGGGTATATGGGTGATGGTGTATGTGTGTTGAGTATGAGGATGATGGTGTGTATCTGTGGGTGAGGGTGACAGTGTGTATCTGTGGGTGAGGGTGACGGTGTGTTTGTCTTTTGGGGGTGCTGAGAACAAAGGTACTGCTTGCGGCACTCAAAAGACAAGGCCGCCTGCATAGCCCTGAATCTAAGTGGAGAGCTAGAACATTCTGGGAACCGAGGCCAGAACTGAGACGTCCTTTTAGGCTGCTCGCCTGAGGCAGGGCCTGGGCCCTGGCTGTTTCCCAGTCACTGTCTTCTCTCCAGCTCATCTTAGTCCAAGCCATGCAGCTGCTCCCCCAGGACAGGACAGGGCAGGTGGGGAAACTGAGGCCTGGTGAGCAGCTGCGGGAACACCAAGGCCATTGGCTGATGAACAGGTTCTGCTTCTCTGGCTTCAACCTGGCAGAGTTTCTGTCAACTCCCCCTGACCGAACACTGCTGGGCAGCTCTCCGGTGATCCCTGAGCCAGTGCTCAGGTGATTCATGGGACCGAGCAAGAGCGCAGTGGGGAGGGCATTTGCCTTGCACGTAGCCAACCACTGTTTAATTCCTAGCATCCCTTAGAGTTCCCCAAGCACCTCCAGGAATGATTCTTGAGTGCAGGGCCAAGAGTGACCCCTGAGCATCGCCAGGCGAGACCCAAAAAGAAAAAAAACAAAAAAAATGAAGGTGAACCAGGACACTAAATGTCTGGATATAAATCAAGTGTTATTTTTGTTTTCTTAAACTTTTCTGAATCACGCACATCTTCTTATCTGTAAGCTATTTTTCTAATTAGAACACCTAGAATCAGTTATTCTATGTCACATCTACAAAAAGCATTTCTCAGCCTGGCAGCATCTTCAGTGCTGAGCAGCCAGTGGATATGCACCACCCCTGCCGCGACACCATCACCCTCCACCTTACATGCGGGGGACTGAGGACATGTGACAGGAAGTGACCTGCCCGAGGTCACTCTGAAGTGAGATCCAGACGGACTCAGCCAGCCGCCCTGGACCATCCAATCTGAGCAAGGCTATAAACTGAGGTGTCGGTGCTGACCCAGAATTACACACTGTAACGCTCTTTCTCAACACTGTTGCCGACCCAACGACCACACAAAGATAAGAGAATCAACGACAGGAATCAGGACTGATGCAGCAGACCCCAACACCTCCCTACACCCTGACCCCACCGCCAGACGAGGGAACAGCAGGTAGGTCCAGAACAAAACAGGCAGACACAGGCCTGGACTCAGACCCTCACAGTCACTTCCTACAAGGATCTTCATGTCACAGCTCTGCCAGGCAGCACAGAGACAGACCCAGAGAAGAAGAGAGAAGAACTAGTGTTTTATCTGTTTGTTTGCTTACTTTCTGACGTGGGGCCACACCACAGCGTTCAAGGCTCATTCCCAATTCTGTATGCAGGGACCACCCCTGGCAGTGCTCAGGGGACAATATGTGATGCCAGGGATCAAACCAGAATTTGTCCCATGCAAGGCAAATCCCATCCAGCCCATGTTCAGAGAAGGACTCATGCCTACATGCTAATGGTCAGCTAAACAGGGGGACAGGGACCAGAGCTAGTGGGGAGAGCATTTGCCTTGCACTTGCCCAACCCAGGTTCAATCCCTGTGTATGGCCTCAAAAATAAAAAAAAAATCAAAATAAAATAATAAACAGAGAGTGGACAGCTGAATGGATAAAGAGGTGCCTGTATATTCTTCTCCATCTGCCCACAGTCCCAGCACAGAATAATGGTGGTGTGGCAAGAGAGATAGTACAGCAGGTGGGAGCACTTACCTTGCATGGAGTCAACCCAGGTTCAATCCCTGGCACCAAATAAGATCCCCCAAGCCCCATCAGGAGTGATTCTTCAGCAACAGAGAAAGGAGTAAGCCCTGAGCACCACTGAATATTGCCCATAACCTAAAATAAAATAAAAGAAGAGTGAAGGTGGGCACTGAAGCTGGGGCACGTTTATCAGAAAGATAAACAGGCTTGGAGGGAATCAGGCCCTATGATCTGGAGGTGCAGACAAGAAGCAGAAGACGGGGCTGAATTGAACAGAAAGGTAGGAGCTTGCAGTGATGGGACGCATGGGGAATCTCGCAATGGGGGGGTGCAGAACCGGCCCTGCTTCCTGCCCAAATGAGACCCCAGTGGCCTCCCATGAACAGATCTCCCGCTCCTGAACAGCCATGATCCCAGAGGCACACAAACCAATCTCGGAATGCAGCAGCTGCTGGCAGAAATACCTCTGGACTTAATACCAGAGTCCCAAAACTGGGCGGCCAATTTCACAACCATGCAACAATAGAAAACATACAATCTAATGATGCCATTCTGACAGGTCTGACTGTTGGGGGGAAAACTCCAAATAATAATAGTGAGTTTTCAGTCAAAAATTGAATGTTATAGCAATGAGAGAGTTAATTGAAGATCATCTGCCACACAGGCAGACGGGGAGAGGGAGGGAGGGTATCTGGGGTTCTTGGTAGTGGATCTGTGCACTGGTAAAGGGATTGGTGTTTGACCATTGTATGACTGAGACTTGATCCTGAAAGCCCTGTAACTGTTCTCACGGTGTCTCAGTTAAAAAGCATAAAATAAAATAAATAAATAATTTTTTTAGAGAAGAAAAGAAAAGAAAACGAGGCTGGAGCAAGAGTCCAGCGGGGAGGACACTAGCCTTGCATAGGGCTAGCTGGGGTTTAATCCCGACATTCCATCAGATCCCCCAAGCACCGCCAAGAGTAATTCCTGAGTGAAGAGCTAGATGTAACCCCAGCATACTGCTAAGTGTAGCCCCAAAACAAAACAAAATAAAAGAAGAAGCAGGAAACTGGAGCAAGGAAGAAGAAGAAGGAAGAAGGAGGAAGAAGAAGGAGGAGG
>JASTTN010011251.1:10091-20269 GCA_030324115.1 Sorex maritimensis | reverse complement strand
GAGCAAGGAAGAAGAAGAAGGAAGAAGGAGGAAGAAGAAGGAGGAGGAGGAGGAGGACGAAGGAGGAGGAGGAAGAGGGAGGAGGAGGAGGAGGAGGAGGAGGAGGAAGCAGAAAGTGTAATGATGAACCAAGATCACTTTGAGTTGGACAGTATGTAATGATGAGGAGCCTAGGTGAAAAGCAGGGACAAGCTGGAGGGCTTGAAGCTCTGCTGGGGGTGCTGGGGGAGGGGGAAGGCGGGCCGCATGGAGGGCAGAGGGCAGGGCTCCCATTGCTCAGCTGGCTCTCCAGAGAAAGGGCTTTGACACCCAAGAATTCTGAGAAGCCAGGCCAGATTCCTCCCTTGGGGAGCAGGATAGGGGGCAAATGCAGACATGACCTCCCAAAGGAGCAGAGCAGGCAGAGGAGAGGGAGCTGAGACTGTGGAAAAAGGAACAGAGGTGGCATTGGGGGCAGATTTCCACAGGAGGCCAGACTGGACAGGGAGCAACTAAGGCAGCAAGAAGCAGAGTGGAGACCTGAGGCCTTCAGATGGCAAAGGTCAGCCATGTCACCCAGAGCGAAGAGCTGCCCACATGTAGCCCATAAGCTGTCTGATTATCTCCCGATTCTCTTTCTGGTTTATTCGGTCTGGGGCACACCCGGCCGTGCTCAGGGTTTACTCCCGGCCTGAGCTCCGTGTCCTGGTGGGGCTCAGGGAACACTTTTGTTAAACTATAACCCCGTGGTTTACCAATTTGTTTATAATAGTTGTTTCAGGCATGACATGTTCCAGCACGGATGTCCCTCCCACCCCCGAGCCTGTCCCCTTGCAGGCACAAACGTACTTTTACAGCACAAAGGCAAATGAATTGCCAAATCTCAGATGAAGGAGAGTCAACTTGTGGTGACCGTTACATCTCACAGTGAGGTTACTAAGGTCTCTGGGCTCTCCTGTGCTGGTGGGACTGTCTGAGCCTCTGCGGATTGTTTAGGTTCCCTGAGCTTGGTGGGCTTCTGTGCCGCCTTCCCATCAGGTTGGCTGTGGTCGCACTGGGCTGACAGTACTGTGAAATCTGGAGGTGTCCAGAAGCCGTAGATCTGGAACACTAGCTGTCAAGCTATAGCTCTGGCTTGACGCTGATGAGGGTCAGCTCTGGAGTTGGGCCGTTTCTGTGTTGGAGGGCGCCGGGTGTGGCTGGGGTGCTGTGCCTGGCAGAGGGGAATCTGGCCCCATTCTGAGAAGGCCCCAGGGTCCTCAGTCTGGTCCCGTCTACCTGGGTGCTGTGACACTAGGCCATTTCTCTGCTGGCAAAACGGAGGGTGTGGAGGGGGTTGTGAGTCTGTCAGCCACAGGCGAGGCACTTGCCCTGAATCCTGCCCTTTCTCCCAAGGCGGGGTTTTCTGAGTTCATACTCAGTACTCAGCAAGGCGCTTCCTAGAGGCCCGGCCGTGCAGGGGCAAGGGGTGTCACACTGTCCTTACGCCCGAGGGACGGGGACACAGACAGTGGCTTCCGAGAAACTCGTGGGACAGGCCTTTTCTCACTGAGCATCGGTGCCCAGAAGCAGGGCAGGAGGAACAGGAGCTGGCACCCCCCCCCCCCCCCCCCCCCCCGCCCCCCCCCCCCCCCCCCCCCCCCCCCCCCCCCCGGGAGCCGCCCCTCCCCCATACCCCTCTCCCCCGCGACAGGGAGCTGGCACCACCACCACCCCACCCCCCACCCCCGCGCCGGCTTGTCCAGCGGGAACGTCGGCCAGAAAGGCCTGGCTCCAGGCCCTGCTGCGGACGGGCACTCGGGGTGGGGGGGAGGCTCGCGGGCGAGAGCAGGCTCCAGCCTTCGCCCGACCGAATAAGGAAGTGCCTCGCACTGAGCGCTGCCGGCCCTGCTCAATCCCCAGCACTCCTGTGGTCCCCGGAGCACCGCCAGGAGTGACCCAAAAGCAAATGGACTAGGGAGAGCAGCGGGGTTTGTGCAGGTGCGGAAGCCACAATCAGTAGGGCAGAGGCGGAGCGGGCCTGGGAGGGGCCGGGGCGGGGCCGGGGCCTGTGGGGACGGGGGCGGGGCCTGGGCGGGGCCGAGCCCGGGGCGGGTCCGGGGCGGGGCCGGGGGGGCGGGCCGGGGCCCCCGGGAAGGGCCGGGAAGGGCCGGTATGAGGCCGGGGCGGGGCCGGGGCGGGGTCGGGGGCAGGGCCGGGGCGGGGCTGGGACGGGGCGGGGCCAGGGCGGGGCCGGGGGCGGGAGGCGGCCATGAGCTCAGGGGCAGCCACCCCAAGCCTGCCCGAGGGTGTCCCCCCCAGTGTGGTCGCAGACCCTTCTGAACCTGTGTCTCCAGTAAGGGACCATCGCTTCTTGGAGCCCACTTCAGCAGGCACAGGACTTAAACAGTAAAGAGGAAATGTCTGTGAACCACCAGAGCCCCCCCCAGAGGCTTGAGAGCCGGGGGTCACCCCTGCCAAGGTGGCGAGCCTGGGCTGCCATCCCAGAAGCTGACACTCTGAGGTGGGGCGGAGGAGAGGGGCCGCCAGGCAGAGTGAGGGTGCCTGGACTGAAACATGAGAGACGCCAGCAGGGCCCCAGAGCCACTGGAGGTTCTGTCACCCCCCAAGAAGCCACAGGCTGGGCACTGTGAAGCAGGCGGGACTGAGGAAGGTAAAGAGCAACAGGAACCCAGCGTCCACTCGGGGAAGGTCAGACCAGCGGAACCCAGAGTCCACCCAGGCCCTCAGGCAAAAGGAGCAAGGACGTGGCCTCAGCAGTGGAAAGGCTTGTAGTTGAGGCGGGGAATGGGCCACACACGTGTGAGCGAGCGCGCGCGCGCACACACACACACACACACACACACACACACACGGAAGCACACCGTGTCAAAGGAGCGATCTGAGAGAGGACTTCCCAGCACCCCTGACTCAGAGGCTGTCCCCATCTCTGCATGGGACGCACACTTCATAAGCACTAGGGGACCCCTTCCGGAAAAACATTCTGGAAAATAGGGCCAAACGGATAGGACCACAAAGAGGCCAGGTTCCATCCCATATGGTCGCCTGAGCCCACTAGAGTGATCGCTAAGTGCAGAGCCAGGAGTATTCCCTGAGCACCACCAGGTATGGAGTGTCGTCCTCAGAAAAAGGTTCCAGGAAAGACAAAAACGGCCACAGAGATAGCGCAAGCACTGGGCATTTGCCATGCATACAGCATACCCAGGACTGGGCCCTGGCACCCAGAAGTGAAACCTGAGCACAGAGCCAGGAGTAAGCCCTGAGCACCACCAGGTGTGGCCAAAAGAAAAAAGAAAAAAAAGAAGCAAAAAAATTAAACACCCTCCACAGATGCCCCTCTGCCCCGCCCCTCCTGCACCTTTTCCAGGGAGCTCAGAGCACTGAACTGTCACTTCCTCCTCCCCGAGGCTTTCCCTGGAAAATACGCTTGTGCTGTCCTGCACACATTCTGAGGACCTTCCTGTTCTGAATTCTCGTAAGAAACAAGCATTCATTTCAAAACTGGGAGGAAATTGTTCACTTGATTAAAAATTATTTTCAATTCACAACCATGAGTGCTGGGTTGGAGGGGGCTGGGGGTGAGGGTAATATTGGGATTGGAACAATGTAGGCATGAAGCCCGATCATGGACAGCATTGTCAATTACAGTGCATACTAAAATATCATTGAAGGGGCTGGAGCCCCTTCAGTGATAATACAGCAGGTGTTTGCCTTGTCCACAGCTGACCAGGTTAAACCCCCGCATCCCATATGATCCCCAGAGCCCCGCAGGAGGGACCCCAGAGCACAGAGCCAGAAGTAAGTCCTGAGCACTGCAAGGTGTGGTCAAAAGAAATTGTTCTTAAAGAACAATTAAAACATAAGCCAAGTCATGGCCTGTCTGGGGGCTGTCCAAGACGGAAGAACTCGGCCCATCTGGAGCAGCACCAACACCCCCACGCCCCTCGCCCCACCTCCCACACCCCTTTAAAAGGCATCACACAGCCACCAGCCGCACCTGCGACCTGCCAGCCGCTGCCCACCATGCGCTGTCTCGCCAGCCTGTCCCTGCTCCTGCTTGCCCTGGAGGCCACCCTGGCCCTGGCTCCAGCCTTCAAACTGCCAGGTAGGCCTAGGTTACCCACGTTTCCTTAGGGCACCCAGCAGCCCCCCCAGGCCTCCCTCCACTTTGAAATCCTGTGACTTGGATTTGCTAAGTGGAGAGGTCATTCACTGCGGGGGGGGGGGGGGAACTACAGAGCAGAGGGGTCATTCATTGGGGGACTGCTGAGTGGAGGGGTCACTCACTCCAGGATCAAGCTGGCAAAAGGACAGAGCACTGAGGCTGGAGTGATAGTCCAGTGGGTAGGACATTTGCCTTGTGTGTGACCAACCCAGGTTCGAAAACGCCATCCCATATGGTCCCCTGAGCACTGGCAGGAATAGCTCCTGAGTGCAGAGCCAGGAGTGGATGCTGAGCATTGCTGAGTGTGGCCAAAAACCAAAAAAATAAAGAGCAGAGTTCTGGAGCCAGGGCAATAGATAGCACAGCAGTAGGACACTTGCCTTGGACATGGCCTACTCAAGTATGATCCCCAGTACCCCATGTAGTCCCCCAAGCCCCCACAAGGAATGATCCCTAAGTGCAGAGCCAGGAGTGGACCCTGAGCACCGCCAAGCATGGCCCCCCAAATAGTGGGGCCAGAGTAGTAGTGAAAGGGTATGGCATTTGCCTTGGACATGCTAACACCAGTTCAATAGCTAGCACCCCCAAGTAGTGGTCCCCCAAACCCTTCAGGAATGACCCCAGAGCAAGAGTCGAAGTAACTGAGTGCTGCAGGAATAGCCCCCCAAAAAGAGTAGAGTGCTGCCCTGAGCCCCCAACCTGGGAGACTCAAGACCACCAGTCCGGCAGCCTGAGTCTATCCTGTCACACCCTTGCTCCCGTTGCATGGCTGATTCACTCCGTCATCAAAGGCACCTCTCTGGTGCTGGATTTATTTCCTGGGGTCTGGAACCAACTCCCCTTGGCTTCCTCGCTGAAGGCCAGGGGGAGCCAGCCTGAGCCCTGCCTCCGTGTGCAGGGCTGGTGGAAGTGTGCCCGGCCCTCACCTCGGACCTCAGCTCTTCAGAGGAGGTTCGCTGTGCTGCCAGGACGCCCTGTGAGACTGACGCCCAGTGCCAGCAGGGTGCCAAGTGCTGCCCCAGCCTTGTCTGCGGAAACACCTGCGTGTCCCCACTCATAGGTACGCTGCTCCCTTGGCCACACCAAGTCCTCGACTGGGAGAAGGAAACCCCTGTGCAGGTCTGCCCGAGTCAGTGCCCACCACGTGACTGAACACCTCTAGAAAACCAAAGCCCCGGTCAGGGGCTCAGTGAGTCCACCCGGCAGCTCCACCAGGGCTGAGTGGTCCAGGCCTTTGTACCACACACATGCCACACCACACACACACACACACACACACACACACACACACGCACACATTCACACAACCCCCCTACAGGCAATGACACACCACACCACACACACACACACACACACACACACACACACCACCAGAGCAGCTCGCTCGGTGGCCCAGTGAGGTGAGCAGGTGGCAGAAGGCTGTCTCTTTCCCTTAGTGTCTGTCCCCAAGGCTGGCCACTGCCCACGGGTGCAGGCCCTGCAGACGCTGCAGCCCTGCATGGAGAGCAGCGAGTGCTCCAGAGACAAGCACTGCGCTGGCACCAGGAAGTGCTGCTTCAGCAGGTGTGCCATGAGGTGCATGGAGCCTGTGGAAGGTATGAGTCGCCCCTGCCGTGACGGTGCCCAGACACAGCGTTAGCAGGTCCTGGGGCACTTGACACATGAGAACCTACTGAGCGCTTCCATGTCAAGGACACCAGGAGCATTTGCATGGAGACTCAGCTCCACATACGCTTCTGATCACAGCCTTCAGGGCAGCCCACTCCCCAGCCCTAGAGACACCCACGAACACCACCCCCCCTGCCACACACACACACACACACCTGGCACTGCCTCTCAGAGGGAGAGAGGGGATGGTCTCACCTACCCTTGGATGACTGCCTTGTCCCCCCAGCCCCCACCATGCAGGAGCTCCCCGAAGCCCTTGAGACCTCCATGCCCACTGCCAGGGTGCCTCTTCAGTAAGAGACTGTCCCCATGGATGCCCTTGCCGGGAGAGACCAGCTCCAGCGGACTCAGAAGAACCTTTTCTCTCAGATTCAGCACGGCGAAGGCAATGCCTGCTGCTAATAAAACCAAGTCAGATTTATGCTCACGTCTGTCTGGCCAATTCTGTGGGGTGAGACAGTGGGATCAAGGAGCCAGATGATGGCCACAGGGGTTGGGCATGTGGGGGAAATAGAGGCCAGTGACATCTGGTCCACCTCTCACAGGGGAATTGCTGGGATGGGGGTAATCGGAGCAAAGCTCACAAGGACATCATGGTCTCTTCCCACCACCGTGCGGCAGTTTGGAGACATGCCAAGGACACAGCAATGACAGAGCACTTAAGCGCTGACACTTCTCACAACACCTTCTCCTTCTGCAATGCTATGCTGGCCACGCATGTGCGTCCACTCCCACAGCTAGTGGGATTCCTACAGCCACTTCCCTGACTGCACCCCACCTTGCTCTCTCCACACTGCACATGTGGAGAGAGAGCTCCCCCACACAGGGCTCTGCCTGCACTTGTGACTGCCATAAACATGGGCTTCCCATCACACCCACAGACACGATTCACTGAAACCATCCATGGGATCCTCAGAGCGCTCTGCCTATGTGTGTTAGCAAGAGTGTGCCAGTGAGACCCATGTGGGGGAGCACTGGAGTGCAGGAGACCCCAGACCTGCCTGCACTGAGTGAGGCTCCACCCCAACTCACATGATTAATTCCTTACTCTGGTCCCCGGGAGGCTTCCAGTCCCCCCTCTCAAAAGTCACTCACCAACATAAACCAAGACACGGGAAAGGGGCCTGTCACCATTAGTCAAGGCTTTTCAATGGCTCAGGGGAGTGCAAGAGTTCAGAGGCTCTGTGCGGGAGTAGGGAAAGAAGGTGGCACCTTGCAGTCCACTGGGATGCAGCTCCAGGCTGCACTCTCAGCGGCCACCATGCCCTTCTAGGTGGAACTCCGAGCTGCCCCAGTTGTGTTTGGCCTGGACCAGACCCTGCATGGAGAAAGGGGGCTGGATCTGGACTATCTGACTCTGGGGGCCAGCAGTGGGCCTGAGGGGACCCCGTGAGGCAGGTGCTGTGCAGCAGGAGTCAGAAGCTGGGGCAGAGGCAGAGAAGGAGGCAAAGCAGTGTGAGGCTCAGGAGAAAGGAAGAAGGTGACAAAGGCAAGAGCCATGGGCTTCAGCTGCACCATGTTGCTAGGCCCTGGGGTCCCAAAGAAGGCTGACTTCTCAAAGTGGAAGGTGACAGGAGCACCAGGAAGCTTTAATTAACCTAACAAGGTGTTGTGATTCTGGGTGTTCTATAAAGCCATGAACTCTTTTTATTTTCCCCCTCCCTCCGCCGCCCGCCGCTCCCTCCAAAGCCATGAACTCTTGACCTTGGGAATCTTCATTCACTTCTCTTGCCCACAAAAAGATCCAACTGGAAATGTGTATTTCAATTTAAATCCCCTCACTTCGGTTAAAATTCCCCATCACTATGGGCAAACAGTGGCCAGGCTACTATGGAAAGGAAAATAAAGTGCTTCTTCTTGTTTTGGGTCATATCCGGCGATGCTCAAGGGCTACTTCTGGCTTAGCTCTGCACCCAGGAATCACTCCTGGCAGTGCTCAGTGAACCATATGGGATCCCAGGGATCAAATACAGGTCAGCCACATGCAAGGTAAATACCCAACCCACTGTACAACAGTCCAAGCCCCTAGGTATTCTTGTTAAGGGGTGTGGATAAAAGATTTCCCTTTGCGGGGCCAGAGAGATATTACAGCAGGGATGGCACTTGCCTTGCATGTGTCCAACTTGGGTTCAATCTCCGGCATCCCATATGGTACTCCAAGCATCACCAGGAGTGATCTCTGACCACAGAGCCAGGAGTAAGCCTGAGTACCACTGCACATAGCCCAAAACCAAACTTTCGCCAATGTTTCAGATGCATTCCAGAGGGGAGCCCTTGAGAGCAGAGGACCTGATGTCCATCTGGAAGAGAGAACACTGCTAGGGCCCCCTCCCTAGTTTTGAGATCTACAAAATCTCACTCACCACTACTCCAAGACTTCCTGACTCAGCACATATTGCTGTGTACTCCAGACCCATTAACATCTCTAAGACTTTAGCAAACGATAATGACTGTGATACACACACACACACACACACACACACACACACACACAAAATGACCAGCAGGAGGATGCAACCCACCTGAGAATGTAGATAGAAGAGATTTCCTTTGAAAGTCCTGTGCCACCTCGTAGAGGAGTCAGAGAAGATCCCATGTGACATGTGACAGGGAGAAGCCACTTTTCCGAAGGAAGGGTGGGCTTATAAGAGTACAAGAAATCATACAGGGTGAAGCATTGCCTGGAAGGAAGAATCAGAAGAGCTAAAGATGATAGATGTTTCAAGGCAACAGGCGCGGGAAGACAGAAACCAAAGGAGGTCTGGAATACCTCGATTTGGTACCCTGTGTCGACTGCAGTGGTTACAGAGACGGAGGAGGTGAAAAAGGAGAGATAGCTCCCAGAATAAGTCTGGAAAGAAGCCATTCAGGTGAAATAAGCAGGGGATTCCAGGTGTACAAAACAGGTGAGAGATCTTCCTGTGACATCATCCGAGTCGCTGCTGTCATGAACATGTTACTAGGAAAGGGGCATAAACCAAGAAATTAAATATAGTTCAAAGGGGTAAGGGGAAAAAATGAGAAATAAGAGAAACACCGTGGGCAGCAGTAAAGGGAGATTCCAGAATGACACTGTGTCCAAAGTATAGCCAAGGATAAGCCACCCTGGAGGTGGGTTGGGAGAGACCTCTAAGAGAGGTTAGCTGGTGCCCTGTCTCATATGTGCAAACATATTGGTAGATTTAGACAACTAGAGAGAATTTGAAGCAGATTTATGATAAGTACAAGAAATTGTTCTTTCTTGGTGGGGGGAGAGGTATGTTCACACCGAGGTGATCCCTGTTCAGGGGCTACTCCTGGCTCTGTGCTTGGGGGCTGTTCCCAGATGATGTGCTGGGGAAATTTGGTTCCAGGGATAAAATCCCGTGTGCATACATCCATTGAGCGATCTCCCAGCCTAATACGTGAAATACCTAAGTTTTAGAAGACAATTATTAATTCCATGGAAATAAAAAAGTTGTACAGTAAGGACCATTAACCAGAGTCACATACACCTCAGATAGGTTTTTTCTGAGGTGTTTTATCCTGCACCTGGGTTATTTTATACTCAAATGCCAATTCTTAGGAAACGCTACACAAAATCTCATAATTACATCCAGGCCTATCTTACTGCGAGATGCTGACAAACTGAGCCTACAGATAAGGCACACAGGAGGGTGGGCAGACAAGCCCCCAAGCCGGCCCCAGCGGGTCAGGACCGCTGCCTCGGCCGCGCCCAGACCCCGCACCCCGGGGGCCGCACTCCTCCATCCCGGGCTCTCCCTCCTCCTCCTCCCCCCCCCCCACCCCTCCTCCTCCTCCTCCTCCCCCTCCCCCACCCCTCCTCCTCCTCCTCCTCCTCGCCGCGGCTTCTGAACTGCCGCTTCGCTGCCGCCCATCCACTTCCTAGTCCATAACTTGTGCCCTCAACAAAAATGGAACCCATCGGAAGGTGAGCGAGCGTCACTTCCGGCAGCGCGCCCTCACCAATGATGGCGTCTGGAGGCCAGGGACGGGAACTTCCGGCCTGTTCCTGCCCCACTTCCGGCGTCGCTCCAAATGACGTCAGGAGCGCGCCGCACCGCGTGGGTCAGGACGGCGCGGGGGCACATGGAGGTCAGCGGCCGTGACAGCGGCCGTGGGGCCCCGTAGACACTGCTGCGGGACGTGGAGCCGCTCGGCGTGGGCGTCGCGGGCACGGAGCCGGGCTGGGAGGGGAGAGCGGCCGAGCCGCCGTTCAGGTGGGTCCCTCTCGGCGCCAGACGCCGCACTTCCGGCCGCCGGAGCCCCGCGGAGCTGTCCAGGGCCTGGCCCGCACTCGCGCCCTCGCGCCCGCGCGCCCGGGCCTGGGCTCGTCCTCACGGCCGGGAAGGCCGCTTGGCCGGGC
>JASTTN010011251.1:0-10081 GCA_030324115.1 Sorex maritimensis | reverse complement strand
CGGGCCTGGGCTCGTCCTCACGGCCGGGAAGGCCGCTTGGCCGGGCCGGGCTCCGCAGAGAGCCTGCCTCGCGCCCTGCCCGGCGCCCCGCGGGGAGCCAGGCCCAGGCCGCCGTGACTGCGGCGTGGCGAGTGCGCGCGGGTGAATCTCCCGGGCCTGCGAGGCTAGGGCCGGTTCAGGTCGCTTAGAGTCAGCTGGTGATGTAACCAGGCTTTGCTTGGGGACCCTCACCCCTGTCTGTAAGTGTTAAAGCACGTTCCCATAAGTTGTGGAATATGAATTCAGTGTAAGATTTACCAGGAACAGCCTTATTTTAAATATCCGAGCCAGAATCAGGTCGAATTCAGGGCTTCGTCGCCCTTGCCGGCTGCACCACTGAGACCCATGCTTATAGACCTAGCCATTCATTTCTTTTGGGGGTGAAGGGGGGTGAAGGCCTTACCTGGCAGCACCCGGGAACACTTGGCTCTGTTTGGGGGTGATGCCCAGCAGTCTTGGAGGACTGTACAGGGCTGCAGCATGCAAAGCACTAGCCCTTTGCTCCCGCTTAAACCCAGATTAAGATTTTTGGGCCCAAGCAATAGTACAACAGATAGGGCACTTGCACGTTGCTGACCCGGGTTTGATACCTGACATCCTGTATAGTCCCCAGAGTCCAACTAGGTGTGATTCCTGAGGAGTGTAGAGCCAGCATTAACCCCTGAGCACTGCTGGGCCAAAACAAAACAGGGCTGAAGCGATAGTACAGTGAGGAGGGCATTTGCCTTGCCTGCAACTGACCCAGCTTCAATCCCTGGCATCCCAGATGGTCCCCTGAGCATTGCCAGGTATGACCCAAAAAAGCAAAATAGAAAAAGAAAATGGCATGTGTGTAGGTTATTAGCCTGGAGCAGCGGGGCAGGGTTTTGGAACTTATGCTGTGATTCCATTTCATTCCTTTCCTTAGGTTGGAGAGTCAGGAACTGCCCCTTGCACTGTCCCCTTCTCTTTCTCTCCAGGGCTTTTGAATCACTCGTGGGAGATTTATGTCCCTGCCACCCAGAACTGGCATGGCGGCACAACTGATGAAGCGATGTGCATGTCTCCTGAGAGAAGTCTGCCGTCTAGCCCCAGTTGTATCTCCCGCTGGCCCACTGAGACTAGTTGGGGTGGCCCATAAAGTCTTTACTTCCTCAGCTACAACAGCCACTTCCAACTTCCCGGGACCCTTGTCAGAACTTGTGGAGAAAGAGCAAGTGTTTACTCCGTATCCAGAGCGTCAGGAGGTGGACCAGCTCATTGAGAAGGCCACTCAGCCAGAGGATATTCTGGCCCTGCTGGGTGCTGGCCACTACCTGCACCAGAACCATGCAGCCCTCATGCTCATCCAGATCTCGCGCCTGCTGTCTGAGAAGCCAAAAGACAAAGCCAGGCTCCTGCAGGACACCCGCTTCCAGCAGCTTCTCCAGCTTGCCAATAGCCAGGTGGGTTTGAGATCAGTGCTGCCCAGGTGCGTGCATGCTGGGGTCAGGAGAGCCGCCAGGGAGGCCTAGAAGGATCTCTGGGACTAGGAGTGGGTTGGGCAGGTTCAGATCTTTGAACAGAAGGATCCCCTTCTTGGGGTCCAGGGCACACTGGGGTCTTCTGCCATGAAGACCCGCCCTCCCCCGACACTGAAGAAGCCAGGCACGGCTCGGTGCCCCCTGTCAGGGAGGAGGGGAAGGGTCCTAGTCTGAGCCATGGGGTACATTACATGAGTGTCTTAGAATTGCATTCTGAGTGCAGTGTTTCCACGAGATCACGTAATACACAGAAAGTACTAAATTTACACACAGGAAGGGCAGTATTATCGTGGAACTTTGTTGAGCATATGCCCACACCCTCAGGTCACCGAACGTTGTCTTTCTGGACATGTAGCTTGAAAAAATCGCCCTGCTTGGGTCTGCATGGGAGTAAAATATTTACAACATAAAGAAAAATCAAGCGTTCTGTCTTTTTGGCAGGAGTGAGAGAGTTCAGAGGGGTGAGCATATGCTTTGTATGTGGGGGGCTCAAGTTTGGTCCCTGGCAACACGTGGTTCCCAGGTTCTGGTAGGAGCAAGCATATCACCAGCAGAAGCCCTGAGCACTCACCAGACAGTTAACAAGACCCAGAGTCACTGGAGGGATAGCATAGTGGGTAGGCTGCTTAACTTGCAGGCAGCTGACCTGGGTTTGATGCCCGGCACCACATTATTCCCTGGAGCCTTGCCAGGAGTGGTCTCTGAGCCCTACAGGGGTGACACAAAAAGCAGACCCAGAACTCAGGACACACCATGAGGGTGGGGCCTGGGTAAGGAGAAACTACCGGAGTGGTGGCCAGGGGATAGCACTGGGGGCACTGCAGGGCTGCCCCTACTTGGAGACCAGGGCTGGGCAGGGCTTTCCTATCATCAAGCTCAGGGTTGCCTTCAGCTGCCAGGTGCAGGTCCCACTGCTGAGACGGTGGGGGGCAGGTGTGGAATGGGATAGTGACCCCTTGGGTGTCTGGCACATGTGTGGGAATGCCCGTATCTCACAGGAGCTGGTGGTGCCAGCAGGGAGCCAGCTTCTCGTTCCCCGTGTGTTAGGGAGACTCAGGCCTATTGGCAGCACGATGTCCTTTTACCCACGTATCAGCATTCCTCCCCCCGACATGCATCGCTGTCCCATGCCCGGGTGTAATTAGTGCTTACGTGCGTGGCTTTGAAGCCTCATGTTTCCAGAAAATGATGCAACAGCACTGCTGGTAGACATGGGACTGGAGCAGTTATGGCTTTACTGTCTTTCCTGGAAAGAAATATTTCAGTGACTGAACGTTGTATTGACGTTAAGAAGGTGATGTTGATTGATGAAACTGGCCTTAAAAAGCTTAACTGGGGGGCTGGAGCGATAGCACAGCGAGTAGGGCGTTTGCCTTGCACGCGGCCGACCCGGGTTCAAATCCCAGCATCCCATATGGTCCTCTGAGCACCGCCAGGGGTAATTCCTGAGTGCAGAGCCAGGAGTAACCCCTGTGCATCGCCGGGTGTGACCCAAAAAGCAAAAAAAAAAAAAAGCTTAACTGGCAGGTGGCTGTCCTAGGCTCGATCCCCAGCGCTGCATAGGGTTCCCCGAAGTGCTGATTGTCCCGAGCGCAGTACAGCTGCGTGGGTTCCACCCCCAAAATGCCACAGGTGGCAGAAGTGGAGAGACTACAGAAGGCCGAGCACATGCTTGGTTTGCAGGAGGCCTGGGTCTGTTTCGTGGTGCCCCCCTGCCACACCCCAATCAAGGCCTAACTGGCCCTTGGCCTTGAGTTGGTGTTGTGTCTGGTTGGCTGAGGTCAGATCACTCACACAGAGAGCTGAGTGTCTGCCTGCAGCCACTGCAGTCCAGCTGGTGCTCAGGAGTCAGGAATGTCACCCAGTGCCTGCTTGCGGGTGGCAGTGAATAACTCGGGCTTACTGATGGAGGCGGGGAGAGAGGAGCTCCACCGCATGGCTCCTTAGAAAGTTCTAGCCTTCGAGTGGCCGGGAGCTGGCCCTGGCTTCTCCAGCAACACCCATGTGACCCCACATCTCCCTCCAGGTCACCGCCGTCTGGCATGGAACCCTGGTGAAGCTGCTCCGCAGCCTCTACACGCTACCGCTGCCTGCGGCCTCCCGGGAGCTGCGCTCAGTGGAGCAGGAGGTGCGCTGGCGCCTGCGCAGGCTCAAGTACAAGCATCTGGCGTTCCTGGTGGAGTCCAGTGCTGGCTACATGCAGGGCAGAGACTCCCAGGAGCTACTCACTGAGCTGCTTGTGCATCTGGAGCGGCGCTGGGCGGAGATTGAGGATGGCCGCACACTGGTCGCCATCATGATGAAGACAGGGCACCTGTCGGAGCCTCTGATGACCCGACTAGAGGACAAGGTAGTGGCGTGGGCTGCCCTCTGCCCAGGCTCTGGTCTGGGCTGTGGCCTGGGTGCCCTGTGGAGGGGTGTGGCGTGGGCATCAGTGGCCATGTGGGGACTGCTGTGCCTGGGCTCCCGGAGGACGGGTGCAGGGAGGCTGCAGGTTCTGGACTCTGGCCTTGCTTTGCTCACACAGCCTTGGGGTGGCGGACAGGCCCCATGCCCACTTCCCTCCAGCACTTCTGAGAGATGCTGCATGACCCCTGGGCCACCTGTGCCCACCATCGCACAATGGCTTGTGCTCGGGCCCCATTGCCCTCCTCTGGCTAGGGGTATTGGCTGTGGGGCTCTGGATCCAGCCCAGGAGGTAGGGGTGGGTGGGGGCAGGCCCTGCACAGACGGGCCTGGGCCCAGGGAGCTCAGGCCCAGTTGCTGTCTCGCAGGGGCCGCACTGCAGGGACCCCCGGGCCCTGGGCCACCGGCTGATAGCTGCCGGCTGTGGTTGACAGTGCCTGGAATTGGTGGAGCAATTTGGCCCCGAAGAGCTGCGAAAGGTGCTGGTGACACTGGCCACTCAGAACCGGCGCTCGGTCCCCTTGCTGCGGGCCATCTCTTACCACCTGGTCCAGAAGCCCTTCACCCTCTCCAAGAACATTCTCCTAGACCTGGCCTATGCATACGGTGAGCCTCGGGGAAGCTGGCCCCAAAGGCTGCCACAGCAGCAATGACCCATGGACTTGAAACTTGGGGATAAGTTTGGTCACAGACACTGAGAGGCCAGGGTGGATGGGAGGACCAACAGGCGACCTCTGACCCTCACCAGAGCATCCTCGCCCTGCTCTCCCGAAGGCAAACTCAGCTTCCACCAGACTCAGGTGTTCCAGCGTCTGGCCGCCGACCTGCTTCCCTGCGTGCCCAGTCTCACGACCAGTGAGGTCGCCCGTTGCGCCAAGTCCTTCGCCTTCCTCAAGTGGCTCAACCTGCCCCTATTTGAGGCCTTCACGCAGGTGAGCCCAGGGCGGGTGGGGGCAAGCACACAGTTCTCACCGCCCGGGAGGGAAGCTGCAGGCGAACAGTGCAGGATTCCTGCGCCATGCTGCTCTGCTCTCGCTCTGTGGCGGCGTGGCCCTCACCATCCTGCCTTACCTGCCTCCAGCACCTGCTCAGCAGAGCTCAGGACGTCTCTGTGCCTCACCTGTGCAACGTGTTGCTGGCCTTTGCCCGTCTTAACTTCCACCCGGAGCAGGGGGACAAGTTCTTCAGCCTGGTAGGGAGGGACAGAGTCCCTGGGGGCTCCTGGGCTCCCCAGAGGTCCCGTGAGCGAGCAGCCGTGCTGCATATGCCCTCACGTGACCACATCCTCTGCTTTAGGTGCTTGCTGCTTAGTGTCTCTGGCCGTGGGCAGGAAAGGGCAGGCCACTGGGACCTGGTGCCATGAGCCTTCTTACTGCCCTCGTTGCCCTGAGTTTGCAGTGGGGGGTTCTGGAACCTTCCATGAGGAGACTTCACAGCCGCAGCCCCGAACAGACCCTGTTTCCTCTGCCCTGCTCAGGTCCACGAGAAACTTGGGCCAGAGCTGGCTGAGCTGGACGCAGCCCTGCAGGTGGACGTGGTGTGGGCACTGTGTGTGCTGCAGCAGGCCCGGGCCACGGAGCTGCAGCAGGTGCTCCGGCCCGAACTGCATGGCCAGTTTCTAGGTGAGCCTGGGCCTTGGCCTCCTGCCCAGCACCTCGGCCCCGTGGGCCTAGTTGGCATGTGGGCACTCAGGCTAGCCTGGAACCCCAGTGCTCCTCTGTCCTCTCCCCAGGGGCCCGGTCACCAAAGGACCAGAGCATCTTCCAGAAGCTGCTGCACATCAACGCCACTGCCCGGCTGGAGCTGCCCGAGTACACGGGCCCCCTGCTGCCCGCCTCCGCCCTGCCACCCCAGCCCTCGGCCCCTGACCCAAAGATGACCCCTTTGCAGAAGGAGCTGCAGGAGACCCTCCGGGGGCTGCTGGGAGGCCCCGAGCGGGGCAGCTTCACGGTGCCCACGCAGTACGGCTGGGTTCTGGGTGAGGATGCCCTTTCCACTCGCCTTCCGCTCCCGGCACCCGGTGCAGGCTCGAGTCTGCCTGACCGTCCACTCTGGGGGGCCTCTGCCATCTGTCCCCTGGGCTTCCTGCCTCCCTGGCTTCTGCAGTAGGGGGATCTCCCAGAACCGCCTCCTCACCCCCTCCAGATGCTGAGGCGCTTCTGGACACCGAGGGTCACTTCCTGCCCCTGCGGGACTTCGTGGCCCCACACCTCACCCAGCCTGCCGGGAGCCAGCCATTGCCCTCTGGGGCCAAGAGGTAGGCGGGATTCGTTCCCAGGGCTGCACTCCGGGCTCTTTCCGGCCGGAAGAGCGACCAGCAGCCCTGTCCCCTCCCAGGCTGGCCTTCCTGCGCTGGGAGTTCCCCAACTTCAACAGCCGCAGCAAAGACCTGCTGGGGCGCTTCGTGTTGGCCCGGCGCCACGTGCTGGCCGCTGGCTTCCTGGTGGTCGACGTAAGTCCAGGGACAGTCCTGTGTGCTGTGGTCAGTGTGAGTTGGTCACCCCCGTGTGTTGGTTGGTACCTCTGCATGCTCAGGGCACCCTTATGTGGCCTACCTACAGATCTGCTAAGGTCCTTCCCTAGGAGCCTGAGCCCTGCTCCCTGCCGCCCTGTGTGCCCGAGTAGAGGTTCATCACGGTTTCAGTCCTGCCCTTGCCTCCCTGCACAGCACAGCCAGAGCCAGTGTCCCTCCCTGTCTGACCCCCTCTCCCCTCCCCCAGGTCCCCTTCTACGAGTGGCTGGAACTGAAGTCAGAATGGCAGAAAGGCGCCTACCTCAAGGACAAGATTCGCAAAGCTGTGGCCGAGGACCTGGCCAAGTGACTTGCCTTGTGGGGCCCTGGGCGGGCAAGAGGGGGTGCTGAGGACCAGCTGTGGTGCAGACCTTGGCGGGTGCACAGCTGCAGCCCCAGGCCCTCTTGTGAAAATAAATCTGTCATTTTGGGTTTCGACACCAGGAGGCTGCCCCCAGCTCTGTCACCACCTCCCCATCAGCTCGTCAGCTCTGGCACACAGAGACTAGGGGCCGGTGCCTCTGGAAGCCGAGGGTCAGCCGATGTGTCCCCTCCAGCCCTCCGTCTGCCCGGCCTCTGTTGCCGTGGAGGGGCCCCTCTGTTCCTGTGGCCAGTGGTTCCCGCACCTGGCCTGGTGTTCTGGCCAGCTCCGGACACTGGCCTTACCCTGCTGTCCTTGGGGAGTGGCACGGGCTAGGGGCTGGGCTTGCCAAACCGGGAGCTGCCCAAGTTGCACGCTCCCCTGATGTCCACGGGGCCTGGCCTGCCAGAGTCCCGCCGGAGTCCCGCTGGGCAGCAGCATCGCCCTCTCACTCGGGCCTCCCCAAGAGCCCACCCAGGAGGACGGGGCTGAGTCAAGAGGAAACGGGCGACTCCCAGCCCTCGTACTGGACGTGTCCAGTCTCAGTGGCTCGAGGCTTGAGAGTCTAAAAGAGCCTGGGTGCTGACACACTGGTCTTGACCTTGGGGCAGGGGCTGTCCAGGTTCCCCTGTGCCAGAGGGCATGCTTAGATGCCACAGAGGAAGTGGGGACATTGTCCTACCCAGACATCAGTTTTTGTTCTGACTTGAATTGAGGTAATGTTGCTTTATAGGTCAGTTTTTTTTGTGGGGGACACACCCAGCGATGCTCAGGGCCCCTCCAAGCAGGGCTCAAGGGACCCTACAGTGCTGGAGCTCGAACCCAGGTCAGCAGGTGCAAAGGCAGTGCTTTCCCTCTGTGCTTTTCCTCTGCAGCTTTCTGGCCACCAAGTACTGTTGGAGGAGTGTTCTTTGTACTTTAAGTGGCCTGAGAGGTATCAGGAACAAAACCAGTGTCCCCTCACTGCCAACCCAGAGTCCAGGGCCCTGCATGGTCCAGGGCCGTGCAGAACCCCTCACCTTTCAGCCCTCTTGCAGCTCTCATGGGACTTCAGTTCTGCACTCCTGTGCTCTGCTTTGTCCTCACATGCTGTGGGCTCATCTGTGTCTGCTCACGGGTCTCTGTTCAGCTCACCCATCCACTTTAAGGGCAGTTTCCCCTCCCAGGCTGCCTATGCGTGTGCGCGTGCGTGTACTTGCAAGTTTTCTCTCCAGGCCTATGCGCCGCTGCCCACTTTCTCCTCTGAGGCGTCTACTAGGCTGCAGGGGGCAGTGTTCCTTCAAGAGTGGAAGCTGAGGGACAGGACACTGCACAGCACCAGTCCCCTCACGCTGCCCTTCTGGGACCGGTGGCCACCTGCAGCCTGGATTGGCACCTGAGCAGGTCTGTAGGGAGTCGCCTATGGCCTTGAGGAACGGGTGCTCTTCGCCCGTGACCCTACGCCTAGGTCACTTTCCTTGTTGCCGTCCCATGGGTGATTCAGCCCCAAGTGGGGTGCTTGTGTGGCCCAGATCACTGAACTTCCCGAGTCCTCGCCTTGGCCATTGCACTGGTGCTTTGTGCCCATGCTTCCTGACCCCTAACGGGTACTTTCACTGTGGCATTTGCCCACACCCTAGTTGTGCTTTTTTCTGAGCTCCGAGAGTGTCTGCAGGACAGTTATGGAGCTGCCTTTGTCGAGATGTGCTTGTTCTGTGTGATCCGCTTGAGGACCTGCTCTGATAGGGGACTTGGTTTCTGTGCAACTCAGGGTGGCTGTTGTCGAGTCACTCCATCTGCTGAAGAGGCTGTGCTTTCCCATCACATATTTGTCTTCTGTAAAAAGTCAGAGACCCAGTTTGGGGGTCTCTGCTGCTGACCTTGTGGGCTGTCCTTCCGCCACTACATGGTCACAGTTATTACGGCTATAAAGTCAGCCTTAATGTTAGGAAGAGTGAGTCCATGCTTTTTTCAAAATTGTTTTGGTTTTTCTCATTCCATTGCTTTAACGTGATCATATCTACAGAAGCACTGAGAGTTTACAGGACCTTACGAAGACAATAGAATCGATCATGCAATAGACCCAGTTTGAGAAGAACCAAGGCCTTTACTGTGGGGTCTTCTGGTCTGTGGACAGAGCCGCACAGGGTTACGTACATTTGTTTGAGGTTTCTTGGTAAGTGCCTTGGATTTTCCATGTCATTTCTATTTCTTCATTTCCACTCTGTATCTTTCCGTTGCTTTAAGACCTTGGCCCAGAGGTACAGAAGGCACTGGTGCTTGCCGTTGCACAGTCAACCCCATCTCTATCCCCAGAACCACACGTGGTACCACAGTCACCGCTCAGTTCACTGAGAGTGACCTATGAGGACTGCTCAGTGTGGCACCAAATAATCATGCCCTCGATTCCCGGAAATATGTGACTGTCACTGTGGTTGACTCACGACCTCAAAGAAACTGCCTCCTTCTCTCAGCCCTCCCCCACACCACCAGTTTCCCTGTTTGGAAGTCACGTATGAACGGGATCACACGAGTGTGTTCTGTGACCAAGCTCCATTATGTTCCCATGTTCTTCCATGTAGTAGCATATGGCATCCAGCCCTTTTCTCAAATGGACATGAGTTATTTCTTTGTATAAATTCCATAATTGGTTTGTTTATTTGTATGTTGGTGGATCCTTGCACCGCTTGACTAATGGGAATAATATTGCAGTAAGCATTCCTGTATAAACATGTCTTTATTTTCCTTGTCTGTTCAGGCTAATTGCTGGGGCGCGTGGTTTGGAGAACCCTAGAGTGCTGTAGGCAATTCTCTGTGCACCTGAGAGAGAGGACAGTGGGGAAGATGCTTAGCTTGCAGAAGGCTGACACAGGTTTTATCATGACACCCCAGAGAGTTTCCTGAGCCCACCAGAAGTGATCTCTGAGCACACCTGGGCAGCACTGTAGCACTGTCATCCCGTTCATCGATTTGCTCAAGCGGGCACCAGTAACGTCTCCATTGTGAGACTTGTTACTGTTTTTGGCATATCGAATACGCCACAGGGAGCTTGCCAGGCTCTGCCATGCGGGTGGGATACTCTCGGTAGCTTGCTGGGCTCTCCGAGAGGGACAGAGGAATCGAACCCAGATCAGCGTGTGCAAGGCAAATGCCCTACCCATTATGCTATTGTTCCAGCCCTTGGGGTGTTTTTCTATCTCAATTTTGGGTTGTTCATTGCAAGTTTATAGAAATTAGGTGTGTCCTAATTTTTTGGTTGCAGTTAAGATTTTTTGTTTTATG
>JASTTN010011250.1:107666-118004 GCA_030324115.1 Sorex maritimensis | reverse complement strand
GGGGGGGGGCGCTCTGGGAAAGCCAGGATGACGGTTCTGCAGGAGGTCACGCCTGCTTTTGGAGACCACGCCCCCAGGGAACCAGCACACACCCCATTAGCCTCTTTGAACTCTGGGATGCGGAAAGCAGGTCTGGAAAGGGCAGCTAGGGGGACCTCACACACCTGCACCGGAAGAGAAAACAGTTTCAGTGCTAGGAATTGGCCCGAAAAGAGTCCAGACCCACTCTCGCTGAGGCCACGCCCCTTCAGGATTAGGCGACGCTCCTTGTAGTACTGTAGCTATGTCTGATAGGCAGGCTGGGATTTGGGAAGTGCCCGAAGAGAAAAGGATGTTGGTGCTAGGTATCTGCCCAAAAAGAATCCTCGCCCACTTTCATTGAGGCCACGCCCCTTCAGGATTAGACCACGCCCCTTGTACGACTGTAGCTGAGTCAGAGACACAGACTGGGAGTTTGGTAGGGCAGGTCGGAGGACATCACACGCCTGTGCCAGAAGACAACAGGCTTCGATAGGCCTGAAAAGAGGTCACGCCCACTTTTGACGGGGCCACGCCCCTTCAGGATTAGGCCACGCCCCTTGTCGTACTATATCTGAGTTCGAGACACAGTCTGGGGTCTGAGAATGGCGGGTTGGTGGACGTCACACACACCTACACCAGAAAAGTAAATGACTCCGGTTCTAAGGATCGGCGTGCCACCATCTTGGCGGCCGTCGGGGCCAGGGCTAGGCAAGGTAGGTCTGGGTCCAAGATGCAGGCTGCTACATTCTAGTTCCAATGAAAGAAACACATAAACTCATATCCACTTTAGGGGTACTAGAAAGTCATCTTAACCTTAATACCAATGCAAAGGGCTTTAGGAAGCAAGGGACATACAAAATAAGAACACACCTGAAACTAGAGATGTAAGGGTCATTAAGATTTATCTGTCACAGCTATACTGTAGCTACACTTCCAATTACAGAAACACATTGACCTAAACGGTAGCCTAATTTCAAGTATCTCCTACCAATACTGGCAGATCAGGAACAAGGTAGAAACTTTCAAATATACCAATAAAGGAAGTTTAATGAGTTGTTACTGTAACACTCTAGTTCCAGTGCAAGAAAGTCACATAACCTCACATCCATGTAGGGGTACTTCAGGGCCATCTAAACAGTACTGCACAATGCAAAGGACTTCAGAAAACCCTCGTCTGACGAAATAGGAACTCACATGAAACTAAAGCTGTAACGGTCGTTAAAAATTGAACTGTCACAGCTACACTGAAACTCCAAGTCTAATTGTTGGACATCATTGGTTTGTCCTTTCCCCCTCGCCACTAGGAGCTTAGGTTTATCAGTCACACCCATCAAAGTGCTCCCAAGTCACTCCCATTCCTTTGTTTATCTGTAACCACTTCTACCAGTTTTATCTGCTCTTCCTCTAATCAAACTCTGTTAATTGGTAAGGTCAGAACTTCCTAGGACACTGAATATTATAACATTGCCTTTCTCTCCTCTTTATGCCTTTTGAATAATTTACTTTAAAGCTATGTCTTTTTTGTATAGACACAAGAAGACAATATTATGTTTTTGTAACCTGGGACTTAATTGGCCTCGAATATTATTCCCTCCCGGGCATCTGCTTTCTCCACTTAAGCCTCAGTTGCCCTCAGTTCCTAGCACCCCAAAATCAGGGTCCCAACGAGGGACAGGAAGGATCCAGGGCAAACGGTGAGTTATGTGCTACCCTGGCATTGAGATGGGCCTGGCCAAAGTGCCTAATTCTTAACTATAAATTAAGGTCTTGATAATAGACAAATGCTGTCATGATCCAAAAGTAATGATGAGACTAGGACCCTGCTAGGGATAGGAAAGACTGTTCTGGCCTGAGCACTGTAGTCTGAGATTGAGATGGCCCCAGGAGAGCAATTCTATAAGCTTTAATGCATCTCTTATTGTGTCCATACAAAATGATTAATATTATGAATTCTTTATGTTTGCTGGCTGAGGAGAAGAGAAACACATTCATGGGACTCCACCCTTGGGTGAATCCTCCTGCTGAAAGAGAATTAAGTCCTAGGAGAAGCAACCCTTGAGGGAAAGGAACCTTACCCTATTGCTGACCACACCTATGTGTATGCCCCAATACCCTCATGCTGTGGAGATTTAACTAGGCTGTAAGAGTGGGTTGGGGGCCAGATCCACAGATCAAGAGAGAGACCGAGAGCCGAGAGAGAAGCAGGGAGAGAGAATGAAATAAACCGATCAAGCAACCAGTTTGGCCTTCTTCCTTCCATCGCCTGCCCTTGACCGATGGCACACACAGAGGTTCCGGGGTACCGAACGTGGGCGATGAGACAGAGCCGCCCAGAGAGCCCGCGAGTGCGCGCGCCCCCTCTGCGAGCTTTAGTATTTTACACTAATGACAGAAAGACATTCACCTAAAAGGCAGACTAATTTCAAGTACCTCCTACCCACACTGGAAGATTCACAAATAAAATAGAACCCTTCATATATACATATACTGATAATTAAATGTGAGCTCTCACTGCTAAACACACTAGTTCCAATGAACAAAACTCACATAAGCTGATATCCACTTTAGGAATACTTCAAAACCCTCTTATACGAACAAATCAAGACTAGGGCTTCAGGAAATCCTGGTCAGACGAAATAGGAACACACCTAAAACTAGAGCAGTAAAGGTAGTGTAAATTGAACTGTCACAGCTACACTGTAACTTCACTTACAATTACAGATACAAATTCACCTAAACAGTAGCCTAATTTAAAGTATCTCCTATCCATACAGGCAGTTCATGAACAAGGTATAAATTTTCAAATATACCGATAAAGGGAGTGAAATGTGAGTTGTCACTGTGACATTCTAGTTCCAATGAAAGAAAGTCACATAACCTCACATCCACTGTAGTGGTACTTCAAGGCCTTCTTAACAGTACTCCTCAATGCAAAGGGATTCAGGAAACCCGGATCAGACGAAATAGGAACTCACCTGAAACTAGTCCATAAAATAGTCACTCATCTGAAGTGGTCCATAAAATTGAACTGTCACAGCTAGACTGTAACTCCACGTCCAATGACAGAAACACATTAACCTAGACAGTAGCCTAATTTCAACTATCTCCTACCCATACAAGCAGATTCACGAACAAGGTGGAAACATTCAAAGATACCGAAATGTGAGCTCACAATGCTATATTTTAGTTCCAATGAAGAAACTCACTTAAACTCACATCCGCTTTAGGGGTACTTCAATGTCCCATAACCTTACACAACAATGCATAGGGCTTCAGGATACCCGGGTCAGACGAAATAGGATCGTGGCTGAAACTAGAGCTGTAACGGACGTTAAGTTTCAAACACTGTAACTCCACGTCCACTTTCACCTAAACGATAGGCTAATTTCAAGTATCAACTATCCAAATTGGCAGATTCACGAACAAGGTAGAAACTTTCAAATATACAGATGATACATAAATGTGCGATCTCACCGCTGGACACTCGTTCCAATAAAAGAAACTCACATAAACTCACATACACATTAGGTGTACTTCAAAGCCCTCTTAAGCATACTCATCAATGCAAAGCACTTCAGGAAACCTGGATCAGATGAAATAAGAAGGCACAGGAAACTAGACCTGTAACGGTCGTTAAAACTGAACTGTCACAGCTGCACTGTAACTCCAATGACAGAAAGACACTCACCTAAAAAATAGCCTAATTTCACATATCTCCTAACCATTCTGGCAGATGACGAACAAGGTAGAAACCTTTGAATATACAGATAATGACACTGAAATGTGAGCTCTCACCGCTATACTCTAGTTCCAATGAAAGAAACTCACATAAACTCACGTCCACCGTAGGAGTACTTCAAGGCCCTCTTTACTCATCATTGCAAAGGACTTCAGGAAACCCGTGTCAGATGAAATAGGAACACACCTGAAACTAGAGCTGTAATGGTCGTTAAAATTGAACTGGCAGAGCTACAATGTAACTCCACGTCCAATGACAGAAACACATTCACCTAAACGGTAGCCCAATTTCAACTATCTCCTACCTATACTGGCAGATTCATGAAAATGGTAGAAACCTTCAAATATGCAGATAAATATACCGAAATGTGAGATCTCACTGCTATACTTTAGTTCCAATGAAGAAACTCACTTAAACTCACATCCACTTGAGGGGTACTTCAAGGCCCCATAACCTTACACATCAATGCAAAGGGCTTCAGGATACCCATTCAGAAGAAATAGAACCATGGCTGAAACTATATCTGTAACGGACATTAAATTTGAACTGTCAAAGATATACAGTAACTATACGTCCATTAATAGAAACACGTCCAATAGTTAGAAACCTAAACGGTAGGCTAATTTAATCTACTATCCAGACTGCCAGATTCACAAACAAGGTAAAAACCTTCAAATATACAGATAATGATACATAAATGTGTGCTTTCACTGCTGCACTCTAGTTCGAAAGAAAGAAATTCACATGAATTCATGTCCAATTTACTTATATGTCAAAAGAGCTCTTAACCATACTCATCAATACCAAGAGCTTCAGTAAACAAGGGTCAGGGTTAGGGGTTAGGGTCAGGGTCAGGGTTTAGGGTCAGGGTTTAGGGTTAGGGGTTAGGGTCAGGGCCAGGGGTTAGGGTCAGGATCAGGGTCAAGGGTTAGGGTCAGGGTCAGGGTGAGGGTTAGGGTGAGGGTGAGGGTTAGGGTGAGGGTTAGAGTTAGGGTGAGGGTTAGGGTTGGGTTAGGGTGAGGGAGGGTTAGGGTTAGGATTAGGGGTTAGGGTTAGGGTTGGGTTTAGGATTAGGGTTAGGGGTTAGGGTTAGGGTTTAGGGTTAGGGTTGGGTTTAGGGTTAGGGTTAGGGTTTAGGGTTAGGGTTAGGGTTTAGGGTTAGGGTTTAGGGTTAGGGTTAGGGTTTAGGGTTAGGGTTAGGGTTTAGGGTTAGGGTTAGGGTTAGGGTTTAGGGTTAGGGTTTAGGGTTAGGGTTTTCTTGTATTTATTAAATTTCATTCTGCTTTTTACTCATTTATAAGATATTTTTGGCTACCAAATGCAATCACATTTATTATATTTTCTGCCTGTTATGTCAGTTACTGGTAAATCTTCTGTTTTATGGACTGGTAAGGTGTGCACTTTCCTGATGGTGCGAGTGCAGAAGATCAAGTACGACATCATTGATCTGACCGAAACGGGAAAGCATCAATCACATCATGCCATCTTCGACACTGAAGAAGAATTTTTCCTCAGAACATACGACAACAGGGGCTGGAGTGATAGCACAGCGGGTAGGGCGTTTGCCTTGCACGCGGCCGACCCAGGTTCTAATCCCAGCATCCCATATGGTCCCCTGAGCACTGCCAGGAGTAATTCCTGAGTGAAGAGCCAGGAGTAACCCCTGTGCATCGCCGGGTGTGACCCAAAAACCAAAACCAAAACAAAACAAAACAAAACAGAACATACGACAACAGAGGCATTGGTGGTGTCGGTGTCCTTGTCAACACAAACTTATCCATGAGCACTGATTCATTCGAATGCCTAGCAACCCTATTCAGACGATTACTCTTGAATAGATGTGGCTCACTGCCGGCTATTTCTATCTTCGTTGTCTACGCACCAACATTCAACTGTGATGAAGAAGAATTTGAGAAGTTCTACATGGAGCTGGAGAAATTCTATAAAAAATATCACACCTTCTACAAGATAATTGTTGGTGATTTTCACGCCAAGATAGAACTGAGAAGGTCACCCAAAGAACTCCACATTGGGTCCCATGGACTAGAATGGAACAAACAGGATGAGAGACTGTCTGAGTTCATCATGTCAACCAAGATCATCCATTCAAGAAGGCCAAATCTACACGTCAGACATGGGAGTTTCCCAGTGGACAGTTCCACAATGAAATTGAAAACATCATATTCAATCGGAGGTCTTGCCAGACTGATGTCGCTGTTGTCCCAAAATTCCAAACGGGATCAGACCACCGTCTCCTTCATGCAAAATTCTACTTCACAGAGCGGGGAGAAAGGACTGCAAAGTTTAAATTTAAGAAGAGAACTCCCAGAATGACCACCAACTGGGAGCTCTTTGACACTATCACGGTAACGTGGAAAGAGGATGTCGTTGACAACATCGATGAGGAATACAATCGACTAGTTCTGAACCTCCATGATTGCACAAAAAATACCGAGAGTGGGAAAGCCACAAACAGAAGCCTGTCTTCAGAAACTCTCGAGCTCATTTTCCAACATGGTTTGGCAGGAGCCTCAGGCAACCACAAGCTAACGTCTGAGCTCGCAAATATGTGTAAAGTGATAAAGGAAGACCTCAAAGAGAGAAGAGCAGGGAAAAGTATTCGCAACGCTCGACTTTCTTTCGCCAACTACAAGACCAAGATGACTGCCCTCCAATGTCCTGATGTATCTACTCTACAAGAAGAAAACATCCAGCCCCATCAGAACATGTGGCGAAGAAATGAACAGAAAATTTCTCAAGGAAGAAATACAAATGGCCAAAAGGCACATGAAAAAATGCTTGTCATCACTCATCATCAGGGACATGCAGATCAACACAACTATGAGATACCACCTCACACCACAGAGACTGGCACACAACCAAAAGAACAAAAAAAAAACACTGTTGGCGTGGATGTGGGGAAAAGGGACCCTTCTACACTGCTGGTGGGAATGCCGACTGGTTCAACCCTTCTGGAAAACAATATGGCCGCTCCTCAAAAAATTAGAAATTGAGCTCCCACTTGATTCAGCAATACCAACTCCTGGGAATATATCCTGAAGAGGCAAAAAGATATAGTCGAAATGACATCTGCACATGTATGTTCATCACAGCACTGTTTATGATAGCCAAAATCTGGAAAAAACCCGAATGCCTGAGAACAGATGACTGGCTAAAGAAACTTTGGCACATCTACTCAATGGAATACTATGCAACTGTCAGAAATGACAAAGTCATGAACTTTGCATACAAGTGTATCAACATGGAAAGTATCATGTTAAGTAAAATGAGTCAGAAAGAGTGAGACAGACATAGAAGAATTGCACTCATCTGCGGAATTTAAAACAACAGGATGGAAGACTAACACCCATGAATAATAGAAATAAATACCAGATTTGCTCCATGGCTTGGAAGCTGGCCTCATATGATGGGGGAAAGGGAAGCTCAGATAGAGAAGGAAATACCAAGGAAAAATGTGGTGGGAGGACCCGCTCGGTATGGGAGAGGCGTGCTCAGAGCAGACTATAGACCGAACACATTTGCCACCCAAGACCTCCATTGCTAACCACAACACCCAAAGGGAGAGAGGGAACAGAGGGGAATGCCCTGCCAATGAGGCGGGGTGGGGAGGGAGATGGGGGCCGAGTGTGTGGGAGGGATGATGGGGTGATCAGCGGAGGACGGGCACTGGCAGAGGGACAGATACTGTATATGACTGAAACACAAGCACCAGAATATATAAACCTGTATCTGTACCCCCATGGTGATTCAATAATAAAACATTTAAAAAAATTCCAAAAGTTGGGGCCGGAGCGATAGCACAGCGGGTAGGGCGTTTGCCTTGCATGCGGCCGACCCGGGTTCAATCCCCGGCATCCCATATGATCCCCCAAGCACTGCCAGGAGTAATTCCTGAGTGCAAAGCCAGGAGTAACCCCTGAGCATCGCTGGGTGTAACCCAAAAAGCAAAAAAATAAATAAATAAAATAAATAAAAAGTTTTTTTCTGAAAAATTGTATTTCATAAATGAGAAAAAACAAAAGTAGGAAAATAAAGTAGGTTCCTAATAACAGGTTACAGACTAGGGCAGAGAGAGCTCAAAGGGCTGGCGTTCCTTCTCTGGCTAGAACTAGGCTCCTGGCTGGAACTCGGGTAGGGAGCCTGGGCCCTCCCAGCACCACGTGGTTCGACCCCAAAGCAAGCCCCAATAGTTATCCACTCAAAGACCAAAGAAACCCAAAGCAAGCTGCAGAACACTGACTGTGGTGGCCTCATTTTTTTTTTGGGGGGGGGGGCTGTGGTAGGGAGGTTGAAATGAAGTGTTTTAAGTATTTCTTGAAGGGGAAAATAGTAACAACAATTTGGCTAGCATAGAAATTAGTGGACCACACAAGCCGCGGGGGGGCACTGGAGTGGGGTGGCGCCAGCCCAACCTCCTAGTGGTCCCGGCCGCCGGAAGTCACGCCCTCGACCCACCCTCGGTGCCATCTTGCCACATTGAACAGAGAAGAGGCCAGGCATTCTGGTGAGCAACGCGGCCGGAGAAATGCTCCGGACCCAAAACTGGGCCAACAACACCGGGGATCAGGACGGAGGAAGTGCAGCCACAACACCTTCTCCAGATGGAGCCCTGGCGACACTGAGCAGCAACTAACACGGCTCCGGCTTGCGGGACTGGGACACATCCGAGCCACGTGGCTGCGTTAGCAGCCGCATGACCTTTTCTAAAAACTGAAAACATGCAATCTTTTAATGGAAAACCAATTATCAAATGCTTCCTTAGTAGGGCTGTCTTTCTTTGGGGGAAATTCCAACAACAATAGTGAGTTTTGTGTTGCAATATGGAACGTAATCAAGGTAAAGAGAAAATGAAGTGAAATTCTTCAGTTATACAGTTTGGGGTGGGAGGGTGGGGGTGGTGGGTATACTGGGGATTTTGGTGGTGGAATATGGGCACTGGTGAAGAGATGGTGTTTGAATATTGTATAACTGAGACATAAACCTGAAAACTTTATAACTTTTCACATGGTGATTAAATAAAAATAAAAAAAAAGAAATTAGTGGACCACAGGGGGAGTGTACACATGGCCTCATATTCCTACAATGAAAAAGGTAAGGAGTACTATGTTTATGTAATTTAGAGTTTGAAAAAAAAAAACCTCTGTCACAGACCAACAGTTATTCCCAATTTTCCTATTAACTTGTAGGGAATGAGTGGAGGAGAGAGAACTTGGACAGCAGAGAGGATGTTTGCCTTGCATGCGGCCGACCCGGGTTCGGTGCCTCCGTCCCTCTCAGAGAGCCCGGCAAGCTACAGAGAGTATCCCTGCCCGCACGGCTGAGCCTGGCAAGGTGCCCATGCTGTATTTGATATGCCAAAAACAGTAACAACAAGTCTCACAATGGAGATCTTACTGGTGCCCGCTCAAGTAAATTGATGAACAATGGGACGACAGTGCTATTTCATATACCTGGATCCAAAATCATGTGTCAAACAGCCATCATTATGTTCCTTTCAAAACATGAGATGCTACCCTTTTCCATTCAAACTCTCCCATGTCTCCTAATTTTTCTCAGAGCCAAAGCCAACATTCTTAAAATGGCCTATAAGGCCTTCCTTTTTTTTTTAAATAAAATTTTTATTTTATATTAGTGAATTTTTTATTGAAATATTGAATGTAATCCAAGTAAAGTGAAAGTAAATTGAAATTTACCAGTTACACATGCGGGGTGGGGGGCTGGGGAGGTGGGGGGAATGGGAGAGGTATACCGTGATTCTTGGTGGTGGAATATGTGCACTGGTGAAGGGATGGGTGTTTGAGCATTGTATAACGGAGACTTAAATCTGAACCTTTTGTAACTTTCCACATGGTGATTCAATAAAAAAATAAAATTTAAAAAAAGTTTATTTTATTGAATCACCATGTAGAGAATTACAATGCTTTCAGGTTTAAGTCTCAGTTATACAATGCTGAAACAACCATCCTATATTACACCACCAAAAAAAAACAAACAAACCCCAGTACACCTCCCATCCCGCCCCCGCCCCCGTAACTGATAAATTTTACTTTACTTTCTCTTTACTTTGGTTACATTCATTATTTCAACAAAAACCTCACTATTATTGTTAGGAGTACCCCACTAGAGTCAGACCTGTTGTGAAGAGATATGAGGTCTCTCCAAACCGGCCGCACGGTTTTGGATTTCAGTAATTTAGCAACTAAGTCCAGGGAGATTTCTTTCAGATATTGGATTATTGCAAGCTTGTAACTCTCATCTGTGGTCGTCATAATATGGCGGTCGCCACGCCTTTCACCCCCAGCAAAGAAGAGGCAAGAGAGAGAAATACCTTTCCCCTCCTGGACAGGCATGGGGCCGAGGCTGAGTTCTCAGTCTGGAGACATTCTGCAAGGAGCTGCCCATACCAAAAGTAGTTTAGTTGGCCTCTGGAGTCATGCTCGTGCAGCTGCGTAGGGGCCACACACATGCAAAGGCCTTCCTTCTTTTACTTTCCCTTTCCTTTCTTTCCTTTTCCTTCCTTCCTTCCTTCCTTCCTTCCTTCCTTCCTTCCTTCCTTC
>JASTTN010011250.1:17408-107656 GCA_030324115.1 Sorex maritimensis | reverse complement strand
TTCCTTCCTTCCTTCCTTCCTTCCTTCCTTCCTTCCTTCCTTCCTTCCTTCCTTCCTTCCTTCCTTCCATCTTTCTTTCTCTCTTTCTGTATTTCTTCCTTTTGCTAGTTAGGGACAGCAAATATTTTCTATTTAAATAACCACTCATAGTAAGTGTGTTAGTCTCTGAAGACCTGTCTCTGTCTCTGCTCAACTCTGCAGTTGTAGTATGAAATCAGCCCCTGGAGCCTTGGCTGATCCTTCATCAGCAGAGTTCCAGATTGTGTTTTTGCACTGGCTCCTACTGGCCTTTTTTTCCACTTCTAAAGTTACTTGTACTCCAGGGCCTGAGCAATAATATAGGGTTAATATATTACTATTCCTGTGACTGACCCAGGTTCTATCTCCAATACCACATATGGTCCCATGAGCCCCACCACGATTCACTCCTGAGCACAGAGGCAGGAGTACTTGAATAACACTGGGGCTGGCCCAAAACAAAACCTCTAACTACACACACACACCACATTTCTGAGGCTGGAATGATAGTATAGTATGTAGGGTGCTAGCCATGCATGAAGGCAATCTGTAAGAGAACATATAGGATGGAATGCCAGGGACTGAACCCAGGTCCACCGTGTGCAAGGCAATTATTTATCCACTGGTCATCACTTTGATCCAAATGATGACATTATTTTTAGTTACAACTACTTTCAAGAAATACTTTTGTCCATTCTGATTCCCTTCACAGATATCCAATTACCCCATACTACTTGGGATTTTGCAATGGATGATATAACTTGTTTATCACTTTAATTGGTTGTAATCTGTCTAAATTGTTTCTCCTCTGCCAAATACAAATGTCACTTTCAACCTCCATCCAGCAGGGTTCAGTCATAGAGAATGAGACACATAAGAAAGCAAACACCTGGATTGTCCAAGCTTAAGGGTCACCTGGGCATCCATCTGTGGTCTCACAGGCAGGTCAATATGACGCAATATTGTTCCCTCAACCCAACCAGTGCCCAACAGCTGAACCATTGTTGAAGTTGACAGATAAGGTTGGTAAGTACATCAACATGCTCTAGGCAGATGGAGAGCAGAGGCTAGTGTAGTTCACAGAGAATCACTAAGCATCCTTAAAATATAATTGTTGGGGCAGGAGAGATAGCTCAGTGGGCAGGGCACCTGTCTTGCACCCAGTTGAGTGGGCTCCTCCGGAGTGATTGCTGCATGCAGAGCCAGGAGCAAGCCCTGAGGATGGCCAGGGGATGCCCCAAAACCAAAATAAATAAGTAAATCAGATTGTGAAAGTTTTATATTCTATTTTTGGCCATATTGTCCCCTAAAACTAAAAGACCCTAAACAGTATTAGTCTATGTTTTCCTGGCACAAGTCTGCGGCTGGCAGATACTTTGTCACCTATTCTATCCTTGCCTACTATTCTTTTCTGGGTGTTTGCTATAGGAACACCCCACCCTTAGGGTTTTTGATAGGGGATGATTTCTCTTAATAACCAATCACTTCCTAACCCCAAAGAAGTAATGATGTATATTATAAAGTATGAATACAAATTTAATCTTATTAAACATTACATAAAATATATTATTAATAACTTAATGTTATTGGTTACTAGGCAATATAAATGATTACCTAGAAACTTTGTTGATTTATTAGTGAAATATTAAGCTCTTTAGTATAAGAGGAGTATTTCCCTAACATGAGAGTCTGAGGAAGGTGAAATTGTTATAACTGTCTTGTAGGATTCCATCTCCCTAACCTGCATTATCATAAATGGAGAAAAACTAAGGGCTTTTCCACTAAGATCGGGGACAAGACAAGGATGTCCACTCTCACCACTTCTCTTTAATATAGTACTGGAAGTATTAGCAATAGCCATCAGGCAAGAAAAAGATATTAAGGGGATTCAGATTGGAAAGGAAGAAATCAAGCTCTCACTATTCGCAGACGATATGATACTATACCTAGAGAAACCTAAAAGCTCTAGTAAGAAACTCTTAGAAACAACTGACCTATAGAGTAAAGTCGCAGGCTATAAAATCAATACCCAGAAATCCATGGCCTTCCTATATGCAAACAATGAGACAGAGGAAAGGGACATGAAAAAAGCAATCCCGTTCACAATTGTGCCCCAGAAAATCAAATACCTTGGAATCAGCTTAACTAAAGAAGTAAAGGACCTCTACAAAGAAAACTATAAAACGCTACTTCATGAAATAAAAGAGGACATGAGGAAATGGAAAAATATCCCCTGCTCATGGATAGGGAGAATAAACATTGTCAAAATGGCAATACTCCCCAAAGCATTATATAGATTTAACGCGATCCCTATAGGGATACCCATGGCATTCTTCAAAGAAACGGAGCAAGCAATCCTGAAATTTATATGGAACAATAAACGCCCACGGATAGCTAAAACAATTCTTGGGAAAAAGATGATGGGAGGCATCACCCTCCCCAACCTTAAACTCTACTACAAAGCGGTAACAATTAAAACAGCATGGTACTGGAACAAAGGCAGAGCTGTAGACCAATGGAACAGGGTGGAATATCCCTACACACAACCCCAAATGTATGATCATCTAATCTTTGATAAGGGAGCAAGAGATGTGAAGTGGAGCAAGGAAAGCCTCTTTAACAAATGGTGCTGGCACAACTGGACAACCACATGCAAAAAAATGGGCTTAGAACTCGATCTGACACCATGCACAAAAGTCAGATCAAAATGGATTAAAGACCTCAACATCAGACCACAAACCATAAGGTACATTGAAGACAAGGTAGGCAAAACCCTCCAGGATATTGAAGATAAAGGTATCTTCAAAGATGACACGGAACTAAGCAATCTAGTAAAAACAGAGATCAACAAATGGGACTACATTAAACTAAAAAGCTTCTGCACCGCAAAAGATACAGCGACCAGAATACAAAGACTATCTACAGAATGGGAAAGGATATTTACACAATACCCATCAGATAAGGGGTTGATATCAAGGGTATATAAAGCACTGGTTGAACTCTACAAGAAGAAAACATCCAACCCCATCAAAAAATGGGACGAAGAAATGAACAGAAACTTTCCCAAGGAAGAGATACGAATGGCCAAAAGGCACATGAAAAAGTGCTCTACATCACTAATCATCAGAGAGATGCAGATCAAAACAACCATGAGATACCACCTCACACCACAGAGACTAGCACACATCCAAAAGAACAAAAGCAACCGCTGTTGGAGAGGATGTGGGGAGAAAGGGACCCTTCTACACTGCTGGTGGGAATGTCGGCTAGTTCAGCCCTTTTGGAAAACAATATGGACGATTCTCAAAAAACTAGAGGTTGAGCTCCCATTTGACCCAGCAATACCACTGCTGGGAATATATCCCAGAAAAGCCAAAAAGTATAGTCGAAATGACATCTGTACTTATATGTTCATCGCAGCACTGTTTACAATAGCCAGAATCTGGAAAAAACCCGAGTGCCCTAGAACAGATGACTGGTTGAAGAAACTCTGGTACATCTATACAATGGAATACTATGCAGCTGTTAGAAAGAATGAGGTCATGAAGTTTGCATATAAGTGGATCAGCATGGAAAGTATTATGCTAAGTGAAATGAGCCAGAAAGAGAGAGACAGACATAGGAAGATTGCACTCATCTGTGGACTATAGAATAACAGACTATAAGACTAACACCCAAGAATAGTAGAAATAAATACCAGGAGGTTGTCTCCATGGCTTGGAGGCTGGTCTCTCATTCTGGGCAACTCAGAGAAGGGAACACCAAGTAAAATGTGATTGGAGGTCATGTGGGGGAAAGATGATGCGGGCCCAATATAGGCTAGAGACTGAACACAATGGCCACTCAACACCTTTATTGCAAACCACAACACCTAATCAGAAAGAGAGAACAAAAGGGAATACCCTGCCATAGTGGCAGTGTGGGGTGGGGGGACACGGGACTGGGGAGGGGGGAGAGGGATGTTGGGTTTACTTTTGGTAGAGAATGGGCACTGGTGAAGGGATGGGTTATCAAACTTTGTAAGGGAGAAACATGAGCACAAAAATGTATAAATCTAACTGTACCCTCACGTTGACTCACTAATTAAAAATAAACCATTAAATTAAAAAATAATAATAAAAAAAAGAAAAAGACAAACTTTAAGTATGCATATTATTCTCTTGCCCTCGAGCCTGGCTGTCTTCCCCAGGGCCCCTTTGGAGGGGATGGGTTTCAGTTTCCCTCCCGCCCCGAGCAGAGCTCCCAAGGCTTAAGACCTCCACAGCCTAGCCACAGCCATGCTCAAGGCCCTTCTCCACATACTCGGACAAGCCTCACCCATGAGAGAACTGGCAGAGGAACCCAGGTGTGTGGGACCTGGGGCTGAGACCTCAAAGCCTGCTCTGATCGGGATAGCCCTCTTCCAACCAGATTCCCCATTTTCCAGTAACTAGGTGTTCACAACCAGGGACTGCCCCAGCGCCGTCTAATTCTACCAGAAGCGCATGGCTGCAAAAGTTCTCCTTCTAGGAGAACCTGGCAAGATAATGAGAGTTTCTTGCCCACCTGGGAGAGCCTGGCAAGCTTCCCGTGGCGTATTCATATGCCAAAACCAGTAACAATGATGGGTTTTATTCCCCTGACCCTGAAAGAGCCTCTAATGTGAAACTGTTGGGAAGGGCAAGTAAACAGAGGCTTCTAAAATCTCAGGGTTAGGACAAATGGAGACGTTACTGAGACTGCTTGAGAAATTTGACAATCAACGGGATGATGATGATGATATTTGGGGGGTCTATCCTTTTAGTTCTTTTTCTTATTATTATTATGTTTTATTAGTGAATCACCGTGAGGGTGATGATTATTCTTAATTAGAATTGTTAGTAACTACAGGCAGCCATTTGACACTGAGAATTTAAATAACAGTCTTCCTTCCAAAAGCACTTCTTGTTTTCTTTTTTTTTTTTGCCTTCTGGGTCACACCTGGTGATGCACAGGGATTATTCCTGGTTCATGCACTCAGGAATTACTCCTGGCGGTGCTCAGGGGACCATATGGGATGCTGGGAATCGAACCCGGGTCAGCCGCATGCAAGGCAAACGCTCTACCCGCTGTGCTATCACTCCAGTCCCCAAAAGCACTTCTTGAGTAAACTCAAGTTCTCATTTTTTAGGGAGGATCAAAAACCAGGGTAAGGTTGCTAACCTTCAATTCATCAACTAGATTGAGTCATATGTGAACCGTAGGTAACAGATACGAATTTCGGAAGCCAAATGAAAATCTGGAGATCACAATGGTAATAGTTGTAGTGACGGCAAATGCCTACATTAATGTGAGGTATCTTCCTCCTAGTTTCTGGCATTGTCATGATCAAGGCAAAGTCCTGGCAAGAAAGTCCACATGCGTAGGTTTCATAACCTGGTAATACATAAGGGACAGAGAGACAGCACATGAGGGGATAAGGCAATTGCCTTTTACGCAGACAATCCAGTTGGATCTCTGTCTTTGCATCCAGTCTCCTGAGTACTACAAGGAGTTACTCCAGAGTACAGAGCAAGGAATAGCCCAAGATCACTGCCGAGTATTGGTCCAAACTCCACCCCACCCCACTCCCAATAAAAATAGTGGGAAAACATGACCAAGTCTCTATGCCATCTCTGGGCCACAAGTTTCTTTCTTCTGCAATAAAATGTTAGTCATTCTCTTAGGACTTCCTAGTCTTAAAATGCTTCCACTCTAGAAAATAACATATGAGTTCAATAGGAGAGCAAGCTAAAGGTACAGCAGGGGCAATGAGCCATAAGCAAGAAAACCATGTACAAATATCACTGGAATCTTCTATAGTTTTGTTTTCACTTTGGGAGCACGGTGCCAAATACGCAAAGTGCCAAAGTCCTCCAGTCCTTGGCTCACAATAAATTGTTGGACTTTTGGTAACTCTGTTAAATGTTGGTATTACAAGCTTCTCTATAGCTAAAACTTTAAGCTAATATTGTTTCTCTCAAATGGAGCAGAAGGTTATCAGTCTCAGATTTTTTTTCATCACCCTCTTATTTCTTAGAAAAAAATTTCAAAATCCATCTGTATTGAGTACTGCACATTCTCTGCAGCTTCCGCTTCCCGTGGTTAACAATGCAGCTTCCCTAACAGGAAGGGTCTGCAACTACTCCAGAGTATCTGCTCCAGCTGGCAGTTCTGCTTGGCCCCTGCCCTCAGCCTCTGGCACCTCTTTCCAACCAATGATGGGTAGTGCCTATCTTGATCAACATTCTAGCAGAACAATGCTGTCTGGAGTGTCTGGCCAGAGCCAGATGTCCATGTCAGCTGCTTCCTACCCGAGTGTTTTGGAGTGGGATATTGCAGGAAATGCTGAAAAGAAGTCTTCCATAGGAGACTTTTCTGTGACATTTATTGACCGAGACACTGCTGTCTCTTCCATGCCGATGGCTGCTCCCTATGAGAAAACCTTAGATACCAACAACACAGTGTCTCTGTACCCATTAGTTTCTGCCACTCTTGTTGAGAGGACATCATCTCAGGTTCCAAATCAGAGTCATAACGTGTTTCTTCCCGACCAGGAAGGGAGCCAGGTGTATTAATATTATCAGGGCACCCAGGGACCTCTCCTTTCTGGAGAACTAGATCCCTGCCTGCAATGCTATGGCTCCATGACATTCACAGGAGGTAGGGGCTTTGTCCTCCAAACTTACAGCAACACATCCCCAGAAATGGTTATGGTTCTAAAGGAGGTCCAGCCCCCAAAGAACCGACCACAGTCCCCACCGCTGGAATCTGCTACTCTGTGTCTGCTCAACCCATCACAGAATCAAGTTATCAAGTTGAGTAAAACGAACAGACAGGAAATCCAGCATTCAATAATTCAGGTCAAATCTGCAAATGGGAAACTGTCCATAGACGGGTGACATGTAAGTTTAATAAACTGAGATTTTTAAATTTATAAAACCTGAAGTTAAATAAACTCAGTTAAAGTTTAAACTTCCCTCACTCATTTTACAGCACCTACTTTCACACCTAATATAAGGATTTCTTGTGCAGATTGGAAGGCATGATAGGATAATGGCCATGTAGGATTCATAGAAGAGAACTTCAGAGCATAACAAGGAATGCCACATTTTCATAGTTGATCAGTCCCCCAGCATTACCACAGTAACAATAAACTCCATTTATTAAGCTCTTGTTTTGTGATTTCTGAAGATATTTTAAAACTCTTATTCTGATGGCACAACATTAACTTTCCCATTAAAGTACAAGAAGGTTCTGAATACACCTTGGACTGGGAGACCCTGTTCAAACTTATCAAACCTAGAATCTCTACTTGAGCACAGACTTCATGAGGAAGTGTTGCTTTATTTCTTCTCCTATTCCATGATACGAACTATCCATTTTTTTGGGTCAGAAAAGTGAAAAAAGTTGACTATATTATGCTAAGCTCTGTATAGCATTTAATAGTTTACAAATATCTAGCTTGAAAAAAAATCTTTAGTTTGGGCGAGGCAGAATGTGGGTCACAGCCCAAGGTGCTCAGGTCTTATTCCTGGCTCTGTGCTCAGAGATCACTGCTGAAGGTGCTTAGGGGACCGAATGTGATCCTGAGGATCAAACTGAGGTCATCTCTGCGCAGGGAGGATGCCTTACAGACTGTTATCCCTCTGTCTCAAGTCTCTTATTTTCAAGCACAGTTTATAAAGAAACTTTCAAATACAAAGAAAACCAAGAAACAATGGCACCACATGAACGACAGTAAGAACTACAACAGTTACCTCCTATCTTCTAGCACAGGGCCATGTCCATGATCCTTAGAGAGAGCCCTTAACAATGCCTTGCCCATTGCTGGCAAGTGAACATTTGTAGCACCACAAGTTGTGTGGAGGGAGTATCTCTTTATGGAGGCCTGATTTCTTCTTTGGTTCCTTTGTAGTGATGAATTCCATGGGGATGGAGGCTTCCCTGGCATTGCAACCTTCAGGTCAGACATTTTGTCTGACACAAACTTCAGAACTGCCCAAGTCTTGCAGTAGCAGGAATCAAATGCTTGAGAGGAACCCACCACCTGAATTCGGGGATGTTCCATAATAGCTCCAGCCCAAAGGAACCTGGCACTGCCTCCAGATCCAATTCGGGAACAAACAGATAAGAGTTTGGTTGAGATGAAAACTGGGCTTTCAAAGTCTCTAGATACCTTGCAGAATCCAATAGAAAACCAAGATCCTCCACTGTGCCCTTTAGCAATCTGAGATATCCACCAGCTCATGGCCTGCATTGACCCTCTCAGCCAGGAACTAAAAATACTGGTCAGGAAAAGAATGGTCTATGTTTTGAGGACCCAGGAATTCTACAAAGTGGGATTGAATCTGGCGGTAGTTGTGCAGACACCACTATACTGCTGGAAGATATACATCTTAGATCACTTAAAAGACCTAGATCAATGCAAAGTTCTGCAGGCAATAAACACCACAGATACCATCATTCTGAATCACGTGCAAGAAAATGTAAGTGGCACTAAGGGACCCTCCCATCCAACCCGGAAGAACAAAAATAAGGTCTCTGAGCCACTTGAGGGAGAACCCAAGGCCAAAATCCCGCCAAAAGACCCAGAATGCTTGCCAGGGGGAGAAGTGATTGTTTTTAATGCTGCAGTCAGTGATAGGTGTCCTGTGACCAGGGCCAAACAGAACAGTAAACCTCAGAAAGCTGCCTCCAGTAGGATCAGCAAGACAAAGAGCCATGGGCAGCAGAAGACAAAAAAGGCCGGAGAAAACTCTAAGAAAGCTGAGGAGAGTAAGCAGCCAGGGAACAAGGTCCAGGCAGAAGAGAAGCCCACCATTGCCAGGATGAAACACAAGAAAAGTGAACCTGAGCTCTGCCAAGAGACCTTTAAAAAGCCCCGCAGCTGCCCAGGCATGCGAATGCTGGAGTCCATGCAAGTGTTTCACACACTGGGGAAGAAAAGTGATCAAAAGCCTGGATTCTCTTCCTCCCGGGTCCTGGGTAGCTCAAAGAAGCCCAAAGATTTCCAGCCATCCTCAGCTGTCAAAGCCTGGCTAGGTGCTACAAAGGATGGAAAAGTTCTTGAGGAAACTCAGGTCAGAGCGCAGAAACCAAGCAGTAGTGCTGAAGACCTCTCGTCTCCATCTCAGTATGAGCTGTCACCTCCTGGGAAGGTCAAATCGGTACATTTGCCTTTTCTAACCATAGAGAAGCCGCAAGCTCGACCTGTTCCTTGGAGACCACAGTCTCTGGCTTCACATCGTCCAGATGCAGCTCACCCTGCCAGGCCTGGCTCTACCAACTCAGCTCAGCCAACTGCCTCCAATTCATCGCGGCCAACCACTGCATCTTTGCCAGGTCCTGCCTACCCAGCTCAGCCCATTTCGACCAACCCATCTCAACCAGGCTTGCTGAACCCTACTAGCTGGCCCATTCCTCAGCCTGCAACTTCTAGGCCTGCTCCCTACAGGACAACAGCTAGCACTTCTCTCCAGCGGGAGCCTCTTCCTGTCTCTGTGACCAAGTCCCAGGCTCCACTCAAACATCAGAGTCAGTTTCTACTCCAGACTTCTGTTTCCAACCAATTCCATGGAGAAAGCCCAATGTTCCAGAGCCAGTGATGTCATAGCCCATCACAAAAAAGCAATGACCAGAGCATATGGCTATGTAAAGGAAGGCTCAGCAGGAGCGGGAGAACGCTGCAAAATGACCCTTTGGGGAAAGTGCAATTTTTTTTCGACAGAGAAGAGATAGACTTCTGTAAGGCTACGTAATGTGAGTAGCTGGGATGGTCGATGTCACTTTAGGCACCAAATGTTTGCCATAGACAAACACCTGAGATGCCATAACACTTCTTTCATTATGATATATTTTAGTAGGTCAAAGAGATGTATTATAGCTAATAGACTAGTAATAAAAGTTCTGAATTTTGAGATGCTGTCAACAGTGTTTGTTATTTGGAGGGGGTTGGGGTTGGAGGATGGCATGAGAAAGCATGGGAAGTTAGAGGACAATTGGGAAACAGACAAGACTGTAAGAAGGAGAAAGAGACTTGGTCTGGGGTTTTAAAGCTCCAAAGAGTAAAAATTCCATGGGCCTGATGATGAGTAGGGGAGGGTCAGAGGAATATTATAGCTGATCGGGCATTTGCCCTGCATGCGAGGCTGACCCAAGTTCGATCCTTGCAATCCTATATGGTCCCCCGAATCCCACCAGATGTCATCCTTGAGCACAGAGCCAGGAGTAAGCTCTGAGCACAACCAAGAATGCCCCCATTCCCAGTCTCCTCCAAAAATGATTGGGAGAAATGGCATGGCGAGGGGGTTGATTTAAATAATGAAATTGGAATAGACTGAAGAAGGCGGATGAGTCTAAGATGACCAGAAAAATAGTAAAAATTCTTTCATGCAGGCTGTCCTTATGCCTCATGACCACCTTTGGAACATAAAGAGATTTGAGACACATCTTCAAGAGGTTTGGGTGTTCTATCCATAAATGATCATGGCTGGGGAATGCAAGCAAATAAACTGGGGAAGAAACCTACCAGATAGTGGTCAACAGCCCTCAGAGTTTTTCAGAGGTGACCGTTAACAGTGACCGACCAACCCAAGAGAAGAGTTGTACCAGGAAGCCCGAAGATCAGCTCCTGGGAGATGTGAAGATTAATCACCATGTAATCAGGCCCAATGGTCAGCACCCCTAGATGCACCGTTTTGCTTCATGTTCCCAACAATACTCAGAGCCGGTATTAAGGTGCCACTCTGCAAGCGAGGTTCAGCAATGTGGTTCATATGTCTATGTAAGTTCTTTGTATTTGCAAACTCCCCAGGTGGCCAAGCTGGCTTTCAGGCCACAGTATCCTGACAATGCTGGAGGGAGAGCTCAAAATATATTAGCTTGAGGGGCCGGCTAGGTGGTCTTCCTCGGTTCCTGGTGCCTGCAACCTGCTGTAAACATCGCTGCTTACTGACGCTCACTGAAGAATCAATGCTATAAATGGCGCTGAGGGATGGGCCGCGCGAAGGTGGGACATGTGCACTGGGACATGTGCACTAGGTCGTCACTCCCGAAGTGGTTGGTACCGGTTCTCCTTTCAGCTGGGAATCGTTGGTGGGAAGAGATGGTCCTAGGAGAATTATGGAGTGATGGATGGAATGGAAGGAAATGGGGGACGGCTGGCACAGGGACAGCAGGTTGTCATCATGGAAAAGATGTTGGTTTACATGAAAATTTTTTTAGTGAAAAATTGCATTACATAAATGAGAGAAACAACAAAAACAGGTTAGAACAAATAAAATAGGTCTAAAATAGCAGATCACATACAAGGCCAGAGATAGCTCAAAGGGCTGGAATTCATTCTGGAGTTCCTTGCTGGATCTTGGGCAGGCAGCCTGGTTCCCACCACCACCATGTGATGTGACTCCAAAATAACCCCAAGTGTTATAGATGCAAGGACTAAAAAAACACACAACAAGCTGTACAACATTGAGAGTGGAGAACTCCTTTTTCTTTTGGGGGGCTGCGGTGGAAGGAGCTTTAAAGTGATCTGTTTTCGCCACTGCTGCCGAGATGTGGCCCCGGGGGCCGCACGCGTGTGCGGCTCCTCCGCAGCTGCACGCGCGTGAATCCAGACCCAGCTGAACCAAGTTCAACATGGACTGCTCCTTGCAGATTGTCTCCAGCCAGAGAACTAAGCCGTGACACCATGCCCGCCCGGGAGGGGAAAGGTATTTCTCTCTCTCTCGCCTGTCCCTTCCCGGGGATGAAGGGCGTGGGGACCGCCATGTTATGACGACCACAGATGGGGTTTACAAGCTTGCAATGATCGAATATCCGGAAGAAATCTTTCTGGACTTAGTTGTTAAAGTACAGAAATACAAAACCGTGTGGCCGCAGTGGCCGCGCGACCTCATTTATCTTCACAACAGGTCTGACTCTAGTGGGGTACTCCTAATAATAATAGTGAGGTTTGTGTTGAAATATTGAATGTAACCAAAGTAAATAAGTGAAATTTATCAGTTACAAGGCGGGGAGGTGCGGGATGGGAGGTGTACTGTGGTTTTTTTTTTGTCTTTGGTGGTGGGATATGGGCACTGGTGAAGGGATGGTTTTTTCAGCATTGTATGACTAAGATTTAAGCCTGAAAGCATTGTAATTTTCCACATGGTGATTCAATAAAATAAAAATTAAAAAAAAAAATAAAGTGATCTGTTTTCATTGTTTCTTTAAGGGGAAAATAGTAACAACACCTTCCCCAGCACAGGGATTATGGCCCAAAGGGGGACTGTCCTGACACCTTATATTGCTACAATGAAAAAGTAAGGTGTACTATGTTTAGCAAATTTAGAGTTTGCAAAAAAAAATTGCTACAGCCCAATACTTATTCCCAACTTTCCTAGGTGCTTCTAGGGAATGAGTGAAGGAGAGAGAACTTGGACCTTTTTAAAATACACATCTGCATATATATATATATTTTGTTGGATCCATCATTTGAGACTAACTTCCGTGGCATTTGGTATACTTACTAGCTTTTCAAGTATTACCAGTAGTTTATCTATCCCATTGTCATCATTGCCAAAAACAGCCTCTTCACTACCCAATGACTCTATTGTCTCCTTCTTCCTCCCCTCCTACCTTCCTTCTTCCTTCCTCCCTCCCTTCTTTGCTTCCCTCCTTCCGTCTTTCTTTCCTTCTATGTTAGGACACTACTTTAAACTACAACTGCATTCAAGGACTAAAACTATCAAGGATTCCCTTTATAAATCCCCATACTACTTGGGATTTTCTAATAGATGCTTTAATTTCTTTATCACAATAATTGGCTATAACCTGTCAAAATTGTTTCTAATCTGCCAAATCCAACTGTCACTTTCAACATCCATCCAGCAGGGCCCAGTCACAGAGAATGAGAAAAACACATATGTAGACAAACACGTGGATTTTCCCAGATCTAGGGTCACCTGGGCAGCCATCAGTGGTCTCAAGACAGGTCAATACAATGGAATATTGCTCCCCCAATCCCACCAAAGCCCAACAGGTGAGTCACTCTTGAAGATGGCAGAGACATCAAGGACAGTTATTAAGTCCGTCAACATATCATAGGTACAAGGAGAGCAGAGACTTTGGGTAGTTCACACGACAAATCAGTAGAATATAAAGAATATAAAAATCCGTAGAAGATAAATTGTTGGGGCAGATGAGATAGCTCAGTAGGCAGGGCACCTGTCTTGCACCCAGTCTACTGAGCTCCTCCTGAATCCAGAACCAGGAGTAAGCCCTGAGCATGGCCAGGTGTGGCCCCCAAACCAAAATAAATAAGGTTGTGGCAGTTTCCTGTTCTCTTTGTTGCCATATCGTTCCGCAAATCTAAAAGACCCTAAACAGTATTAGTCTATGTTTTCCTGGCACAAGTTTGCAGCTGGAAGATACTTTGTCATCGATTCTATGCTTGCCTACTGTTCTCTCCTGGGTATGTGTTTGCCTAGGGACTATCCAAACCTTGGGGCTTTCTGTTAGGGGATGATCTCTCAGAATAATCCGTCACATCCTCATCCTAGTAAGCTCCTTATTAAACCATAGATCTTTGAAAGCATGGACTTTTTTGTCTACTTACTCAAATGTATATACCTACTCCTTCATTAAACAGTGTTTGATACTGTTAATTGAAGTTTATTGAGTGGTATACTCAATAAATATCATTTGAATGCCTGTATAAATATTTCCAAGGAGTTTATAATGGTAGCATTCAGGTATCTCTATTAGGAAGAGGCTTTTATGTTGAGGAGGATTAGTGACTTATGGGGTAAATACTGCTCTGCAATGTATCTTCACACTAACAAAAGAACATTTTAGGTAGTGGAATAAGCCATGCAAAGATTATTCTTCTTTAATGCCATGTCTTTTTCATTTCTTGGTAAACAGTGCAGTTCCTATTACCTCTGCTAAATTGCCCTGGTGGTTTGTCAGATTCCCTGTACAGCCATTTCTGAGCGTTTAGCGAACAAAGACTTTTGAGTGTCTTACTATACAGACGTTTTCATTATATTAGATTCATAGTCAGTGTATGTATCTAATGTGTATATATTATGTAAGTATGTATTATTACGTATTATTATTCTCATTATTCTTATTATTCTTATTATTACTATTATATTACGGCAGAGCCTGGCAAGCTCCCCATGGTGTATTAAATATGCCAAAAACTGTAACAATAACAGGTCTCATTCCTCTAACCAGCACGCACTCGGTAAGTTGAGGATGGGGCTCCGGGACACCACACATACACACACGGACACACACACACACACACGGAATCCACTCATTGGGTACCCCCGTGACTGGGGGTGGGGGTGGGGGGTTGTTGGTGGTGGTATTGAGAACAAAGGCACCGTTTTATCTCCCTCCTGGGAGACTCAGTGGGTGGTATCAAGCCTGGAGCATTTTAGGCCTCTGTCCAGCTCCACAGTGGCAGCATGGCAGCTGTATGTGCCCGATAGCACCAGGCTGCATGCAGTAGGTGTCTAACGAATGCACAAGCCCCTGGAACCAAGAAAGAAAAAGATTAGATTGTGAGAAGCTGCAGGGAGAGGGAAGTGGGGAGAGTAGGGGTAGGGTGGGATTTGGGAGTGGGGCTTGGCATCTAAGAATGGCCTTGGGCGATCCCTCTCCCTGGGGTTCTCTGGTCCTGGCGAGCATCTAAGAGCTCAGACTAGAAGGAGGGGAGGAGCTGCAGACATGTTTGCCCCGCCCACAGAGGTCGTGGCTGGGCCAATCGAGGTCATTCCTTGGAGGGCGGGTCCTGTGTGTGGGGGGGGGTCAATCAGGTCCTTCCCTGGAGGGTGTGGCTGCTGCAAACATAAAAACCACACAAAACAAAAATGCAATCATAAAAATCACACAAAACAAAAATGCCCAATGCCCCAAGAGGTTACCTCCTCCAAGAAGCCCTCTCTGATTAGCTATCTCAAATAAACTCCGCACCTCCCACACTGAACTCCAAGAGCTCTAGGTTTTCTTTTCCCTGGCTCTCATATGCCCTTCCCCGGCTCCCCCGCCACTGAGCAGGACTTCCTTGGGTTTCCACCATACCTAGAAAAGTCTGAGACACGGCAGATGAGCAGCAAGGCCAGCTGCAGGAATGGATGGATGGGAGCACGGGGCTTGTTACGACTCAGAACGTGGGCCACCCTGCCAAGGGAGAACTGGGGGGAAAAGTCTCCCCACCCAACCCGTAACATCGCCACCTCACATCAGCGACAGCTCCTGGCCCTGACACATCAGGAGAAAAACACCTTCCATGCCTGAAATAATAATATTGTATTTTTTTGTTTGTTTTGGGGTAGACCCAGCGGTGCTCCGGTTGACTCCTGACTCTGTGCTCAGGGATTACTGCTGGTGGTGCTCGGGGGACCCTGTGATGTGCCAGAAATAGAACCCGGGTCCACCGTGTGCCAGGCAAGTGCCCTCCCCACGTCATTCTGGCTCTGGGCCCAATGACTAAAATTCTATCCTTCCAGGGCACTGCTGCTGGGGTAAAAGTGTCCTCCCGGGCCCCTTCAGAATGTCTCAAAGTGCGAGAAGTAGAAGGAAATCGTGAGGATTTTCAGAGCACAGGAATTGGCTGTTTTTGTAGAAGCCCAGTGGTGGTGGTGGTGGGAGGGGGGGCTGAGCCAAAGTGGAGCTGCGGCGACACCTAGTGGTTAGAAGAGGTTAGCGCAGAGCGAGCGAGCAAACTAGTGAGCCAGTGTTAGGTTTCTTTCTTGAGTCACACCTGGCAGTGCTCAGCACTTAATTCCTGATTGTGCTTGAGATCACTCCTGGTGGGGCTCAGAAAGGGACCCTACGGGGTGCCAAGAATTGAACCCGGGTCAGCTGTGTGCAAGGCAAGTGCTAGTACCTACTATCCTATCTCTGGCTCAATGATTTTCTGCACCCATGAAGGGGCTCAGGGCTAACTACTGGCCCTGTGTCAAAGACCACTGGCATTGCTTGGGGAGAATCAAGGGAGTGCTGGAGGCTGAACTCTGACTGCCCTCATAAACGACACAAGTTACTCGCTGTACTATCTCTTCAGTCCTTACTTTCATTTTTATTAAATTTTCATTCCACAACAACTACTAAGGACAACTCCTGCCTCTGTGTTCTGGGGCCACTTCTCATGGGGCTTGGGAAACATGGGGACCCGGGGATTGAACCGGTTTCTGCCTTATGCCTGGCGATGGTGCCTGAACCCCTGCACTGTCTCTCCATGCCCACCTTCCACTTTTCTGTCTCCAACAGCCAAGTGAGATTATCCTTTATCTTGCTCCTTCTAACGTTTTTGCTTGGTTTGCGGTCACACCTGGTGGTGCTCGGGGATCACTCTTGATGGACCTAAGAGGGGGGCTGGGGATTGAACCCAGGTCCTTACCAGCTGTTGTCACTTGGGCCCTCTTCTGACTTATTAGTTTTGGGGCCACACCTGGTGGATGCACAGGAATCACTCCTGGCTCTGCATTTAGGAATTACTGCTGACGGTGCTCAGGGGACCTGATGGGATGCCGGAGATGGAACCCAGGTTGGCTGCGTGTAAGGCAAATGCCCTCCCCACTGTGCTATCACTCCAGCCAGCCCCTTCTGACTTATTTCACTCAACACAAACCACGGCTCCATGTGTGCCGCTGCAAAAGGCCATATTTCCTGAGTTCCTCTTTTCCCACAGCTGAATCTAATTATGTCCTGGATACACCCCTCAGTTTCTTTACACCCTCAGCTACCAGTGGGAACTTGGAAGGACTCCAATCTCCTTTTTTTCTGGAAGGGGATACCTGGCAATATTCAGGGGCTATTCCTGGCCCTGAGCTCTAGGATCACCCCTGGCACTGCTCAGGGGATCCAAACCTGGTTTGGCCACGTGCACGGAAAAAGCTGTCCCCACTCGCTCCAGCCCTCCGGGTTCCAAACCTTGGCTGTGGTAGGTGGTGGGGCTGGAAGGCAGGCACACACCTGGCCTTTCAGATGCGATTTGAGGCCCTTCAGATGGTTGCCCGGGATTGGAGTGGGCAAGATCATCTGCTGGTTCTATATTTAATTCTCCGAGACAGAGTCACACTGTTCCCCGGAGACTAAACTGATTTACCTTCCCACCAGCTAATCCATGGAGGGAAATTTATGGAGAATCAGTTGAAACAGTAAGCACAGCGGGCGGCTGGTTGCCAAATCGTAGACAAAAATATGTACGAACATATTTTTGTTCATAGCACATTGAACATAGCACAGCCCGGGGTGGGTGGCTATTTGCCTTGCACGTGACCTCTGTCACACACGTGCGCAGGGATCTGACGCCTGACCAGGAGCTATCCCGGAGCACAGAGCCAGGAGTTAGGCATGAGCACTGCTGGGTAAGGGTCCAGAGAAAGAAACAAACTAACGGTTGCATTTCTAACCATCAACAATAAACGAGAAAAGAAAGGAAGATAACGGCCATATTTGACATCACAGCGTTGAGTGGGGCAATGGGCCAGGGATGGCGTGAATGGCGTGAATGCTGCAGCGTGGGCCTGGCACCTGTGAGATTCTGGGTTTGATCCCTGGCGCTTAGTGAGGCCTACGGCTCTGGTCTTAGAGCAATGTCAGTGATTCAAGACCCCCACGCACTGCCTAGCGTGGCCCCCTATGGAAATAATCAGAGGACCAAAGACCGTGCAGAGGTGAAGGTACAAGTGTTGTGCCATGGCAATCTTGGTTCAGTCCCAGGTACCACACGGTCCTTTAAGATTTGGATGCCGCAGGGACCAGAGTGGTAATACAGGGGGAGGATGTTTGCCTTGCATTCGGGCAACCTGTGTTCAATCCCCGGCATACATATGGTCCCCCAAACACTGCCAGGAGCGATTCCTGAGTGCAAAGCCAGGAGTAACCCCCGAGTATCGCTTGGTGTGAACCCCCCCAAAAAGAAGCAAAAAAAAAAAAAGATGTGGATGCTGCCCTGGAAATCCCCAATTACTGCCAGGGTGACCCCCAACCGGCAGGGCCCCCACAGTCTTGGTGTACACACTGAATTCACAGTGTACTCAAGTGATGGCTGAGAATCCCCACAAGGCCACCCCAGCAGCCTTGATCAACAGTTGGGGGGAACCGCCATCTCCATTGGATTAACGGAATTATTTTTAAAATTTTAGTTGGGTCATTCCAGCAGTGTTCAGGGCTGACTCCTAGCTCTACGCTCCGAGATCATGTTTGGCCACACTCTGGAGACCCTAGGGGATACCAGGGATCACACCCGGGCCAGCTACATGCCAGGCAAGCACCCTCCCCACTCTACTGTGGTTCTGCTTGCCTCCTCCCAATTGTAAACAAGTAACCAGAAATATATTCATCAGGGGAGGCAGAGACTTGTATGTGGAAACGGCCATCACTGGAGGCAGAAAGAAACGGCACAGAAGGCAGGTCGTGTGCCTTGCACAGGGGTGGATCAGGTTCGATCACCGCACACCCCAGAGTTCCCTGGCACAGAGCCAGGAGTCAGACCTGAGTAGTGCTGAGTGTGTCCCCAAAAGCAAACCAACAAATCTCCCCAAATTATAGCATTCGTTAAGGAGTTCGAAATCTGTATAAACACACAAAGAATGCAAGAGCTCCCTAAGACTGGAGCTATGAGTCCGGAGGGGCCCTCAGGACTATGGGTAGTGCGTGCAGGAGGAGGGCCTAAGGGCAGGAAAGGGAGGGGCCGGAGCCTTAGTACAGGAGGTAGGGTACTGGCCTTGCATGTGGCTAAACTGGGTTCAATTCCCGGCATCCCATAGGATACCCCAAGTACCGACAGGAGTAACCCCTGAGCATTGCTGGGTGTGACCCCCCCCCCCAATTAGTCCTAGTGGGAACAAATTAAACACAACAGAATGTTACACGATGATGATGATAAAGTTGTTTAAGAAAAAAAATGGGGACCCAAGATGAGTACAGCAGGGAGGGTGCTTGCCATGTATATGGCAGACCCAGATCCCATTCCTGGGCACTCCCCAAGGTTCCCAGCACCACCAGGGACAGAAGAACTAACACAGGAGGGGAAGTGCCATGCAGAGTCCATCCCACCGCTGGGCGGCACTCATGAGCTCAGAGCCAGGAACAGGACCCCAGTGTGGCCTCCAGACCCACTGCTGGTGGGAATGCTGACTAGTTCAGCCCTTTTGGAAAACAATATGGACGATTCTCAAAAAATTAAGAGGTTGAGCTCCCATTTGACCCAGCAATACCACTTCTGGGAATATATCCCAGAGGAGCAAAAAAGTATAGTCGAAATGACATCTGCACTTATATGTTTATCGCAGCACTGTTTACAATAGCCAGAATCTGGAAAAAAACCGAGTGCCCTAGAACAGATGACTGGTTGAAGAAACTTTGGTACATCTATACAGTGGAATACTATGCAGCTGTTAGAAAAAATGAGGTCATGAAGTTTGCATATAGGTGGATCAGCCTGGAAAATATGCTAAGTGAAATGAGTCAGAAAGAGAGAGACACAGAAAGATTGCACTCATCTGTGGAATATAGAATATTAGACTAGGAGACTAACACCCAAGAATAGTATAAATAAGTACCAGGAGGTTGACTCCATGGCTTGGAGGCTGGTCTCTCATTCTGGGCAACTCAGAGAAGGGAACACCAAGTAAAATGTGGTCAGAGGTCATGCAGGGGAAGGGTGATGCGTGCCGAATGTAGACTAGAGACTGAAAGCAATGGCCACGCAACACCTTTATTGCAAACCACAACACCTAATCAGAGAGAGAGAACAAAAGGGAATACTCTGCCATAGTGGCAGTGTGGGGTGGGGGGAGACGGGACTGGGGAGGGTGGGAGGGATGCTGGGTTTACTGGTGGTAGAGAATGGGCACTGGTGAAGGGATGGGCTCTCAAACTTTGTATGGGGGAAACATGAGCACAAAAATGTATAAATCTGTAACTGTATCCTCACGGTGATTCACTAATTAAAAATAAATAAATTATAAAAAAAAAAAAGAGAGAATAAGAGGCAGCGAGGGAGGGGGCAGCTGCCGGAGCCACATGGTGGTCAGGGTAGCCGGTTCTGAAGACTCAGCGCTCAGCTGTCAATCTCAGAGATCCTTCTGGCAAAGAAACATGGTCGGGGTACCCAGAATGGAGAACCTAGGCAGGGGCTCGCTCATATGCACCATGGGGCACCTGAGAGGCCAAGTTGATGGAAAAAGCTAGGGGAGCCCCAGGTCACCCCTGATATAGAATGGAAAGATTCTGGGTGATAAGGGGAGGAGTCAAGGAATAAACATTCCTGATGTCGAGTGTACTGCAAGGGAGAGGCAGCAGGTATAAAGGTCCTGGGGTGAATTGGATGCAAGTGGGGATGACAGACGGGTACCATGTGGAGCATTCACTTGGGACCCTCAGAGAAGGCGGGGGGGGGGTGGTGGTGGCACGAGTGATTGTGTGCCCAGGCAGGAGGAGGCGAGCAAGGCAGGACTGGAAAATGACGGTCTTTCTGAGAGCAGGAGGTCAGTGATGCCTAAGGGGGAAACCATTGGGGGGAAAAGAGTCAGGGCCAGCTGGAGGGAAGGGCCAGGGTTGGGGGTGAGAGGTGAGTCATCGCTTGAGTAAGGAGAGGCTGCGGAAGGTGACACTAAGGGGTTTGACGGGGGTGGGAGACTAGAGATTCCTCTGAGAGGCGTCAACTCTTTGGGGTGAAGCTTATGGTCAAGTCGGGAAACGCTCTGAGTCAGTTACACGGGGGACACTATTAAGGGCCAGTTGCCACCCCCAAGGGCCACAGAGGGGCTCAGGGCCAACAGCCTTGGGAGAAACCACATTACATGTGCACCTCCAGTGGCTGGCCCCAGAGATCACTCTAAGCGGTTGGTAAAACGTGAGGATGCTATACTAGAAGGTTCCTGGAAGTGTGAGTCTTGCATACAAACACCCCGGGTCAGTCCCAGCACCACTGTTCCAGTGAGCACTGCAGAGAGGAACACCTGAGCACAGAACCATGAGGACCCGAAAAGTGATGCTGGGTGAGGCCAAAAATACTAAACACACATGCCCTGCACACCACAGCTCATGATCACTAGGGATGAGAAGAGGACACTATTTGTCAGTGAGCGACTCAAAGCTGGGCGAGGACATGAGTGCCACAGGACTCAACTAAATGTTCAGGGCCGCCCTCAACCCCTCTCAAAGCAGGGAAATGTCTTGATCTGGAAGGCCTCTGCTGGCCCCAGATATCCTTTGCTCCCTGGGACCAGCACATGCCCAGAACTGCGTACACAGCAGCAAGTGAAGGTGAGACTATGTGACTGAGCAGGAGAGCCTCTCTAGAGTGAGAAGGACAAAATAGGGGAAACACATGTACTGGGACCCGAGCCACTGTAGTTTCCAGGGTAGACATGTGGTCAGCACATCCTGGAGGCCCCTCAGGCTGGTCACGGTGAATCGGGAGCACAGAGCCAAGAGGAAGTTGTGATCACCTCCCATTTGGGAATAAAACAAATTAGAAAATCAGCATAGCAGCAGGATGGAGTAACAGGACAGCGGGTCTGGGGACAATGGGTAGGTCGGGCGATCCCCACCATCCCCTCTAGTGCCCAAGCACTGCCAGGTGCAATGTCAAGTACAGAGCAGAAATGACCCCTCACCTAACAAAACAAACCTGAATAAATCAGCCTCTTATTCCAGCATATCAAAGGGTTCCCAAGACCTGGTATGAGGAATCCTTGAGCACTGAGCTGCGAGTACTCCTTGGTCATCCCCAGGTATGGCTCCTAAACCGAAAATCAAGAAAACAAACCGAGAAAAATGTCTTCAAACAGCAGAGCATTGGGCACTCTGACCAGCAGCCAGTGACGGTGTCAGATGGTCTTCTTCTCCAGGGGACACATAAGTGTGTTGGGATAAGGACGCAGACTGGCATGCCAGAGGAGGGTGGGACAAGGACCAGCTGGTAGAGGCCATGGCAGGGCTGCTGACATCTGAAAGCTCCTGATGAGATCCTGAGGCAAAAACACAGGCTGCAATTTCGAGTTTGCAGGGGCCAGAGAGAGATACCAGTGGGCAGGGCACTTGCATGCATGCAGCAGACTCAACTTCACACCCTGAATACCTAAGCAGTGATCCCCGGGCACTGCTGTATTTGACATCTTCACTTCCCTCCTCTCCAATAATGGGACAGAGGAAGTTGTCTGCAACAGTGATGTGTGATGTCCAGCAATATATAGCAAGGCTCAATTCTTTGATTTGTTTATGTTGAGGCCACACCCTGCAATGCTGACAACTTACAGGTCAGGTTTTCATAGTCTATTTCCCACCCCCCCCGCCCCGCTTTTTGGGTCACACCCAGTGTTGCACAGGGGTTACTCCTGGCTGATGCACTCCTGGAATTACTCCTGGTGGTGCTTGAGGGACCATATGGGATGCTGAGAATCAAACCTGGGTTGGCTAAGTGTAAGGCAAACGCCCTACCCACTTTGCTATTGCTCCAACCCCAACTAGGCCATTTTATTCATTCGGTTATGTGTACTTGTATAAGGAAAAATTGTGGGGAAAGTACATCTGGACCAAAAGAAATCTAAATGATGAAAGTCTATAATTTTGCTCAGAGACTCCAACTCCTGTTTCCTCCTGATAGCCTTTTGTTGAAAGTATTCCAGAATGTTCGTATCTAAGGACTTCCATTGAAGGTCTGAACAGACGGGCAGGAGAGAGCACACCAGGCTGGAGCAGATGCTGCCCACATGGTAGCTCGGGAACCTTCACCGGTACCCACTGTCACCAGTACTGTGAGCAGAGCAGGGCACAGCCCTCAAGCACTGCCAGGTGTGCTGACAGACCCCCACCTCATCTGCTCCCCGAGTAGTGAGACAGATCCAGGGACAGGAGCTCAAGGTCTGAGCACCTGCTTTACTGGTGGGGGACACACACGGCTCCCCTGCATCCAGAGACACATGGACACATGGACAGAGGAGCAGAGTACCTGACCAGCTGCAACTTTGTAGCAAAAATGGGAAAACAGAAAAAAAAAGAGGCAGCACAGAATCCCACAACAGCTGAAAGCAATTTGGGAAACACCAGGCAGTCTCAGGAAACTCTATGGGGTGTGGGAGAATGAACAGCTCCGCCACAATCAAGTGCCCTGTCTGCTCCCGTACTGCTCCGGCCTTTTCTTTCTGGATTATCTTTTGTGGTATTTGGGCTCAGACAACCCTATGGGGTATAGGAGGACTGAAACCAGCTTCATCCTGAGACAGCACCCTCCTGGCTGTGCTAAAGCTCCCACCCCTAGAGTGAGACATTTCAAACTGAGGACAACAGGTATGCAAACCCCGTTTCTGCAAGTACTCACCCAGAAAGACAGGGGGCCTCTGGCCCGGGAGAAACCGACAATGAGGGAATGCTCTGAAATTTGACAGGTGAAGCACAAATTCTTTTTCTGGGGAAAAAATAAAATCATACAGAGATAGCAGGGATAGTAAGTGGATAGGGTGCAGCTGAGCCGGGGTTGATATGCAAGAGCACACAGGTTTCCACACCCCAACACTGTCAGGAGCCTGAGATAAGATCCAATTTTGGGTCCTGAGCACTTGTGAGCTGTAGCCTCCAAACTGCAATTATTATTATTAATAATAATAAATAAAAATACAGCGAGTGGGGTTCTTGTATTGCCTGTGACTATCCCAGGATTGATTACCGGCATGCCATGTTTCCCTGAGCACCACTAGGAGTGATCCCTGAGAGCAGACATAGGAAAAACCCCTGAAAATTGCCATGTCTACCCTCACCCTAAAAAAACTAAGAATTATGTAAAACAAATAAAGGTGTGGTGACCAATGGTCATCCTAGATTGCATTATGGTACATCTAGGGGTACATCCTGGAAATGACCAGCGAATTACCTGCTACATTTGGTTGCACGGACCTCTATGCTCCAACACAGCCGGATGCTTACCCGCATCCACCAGGGTCTCTTACAGCTCCGCGTCTCCCAGGATCCCAAAAACCTACCGCTGGTGCAGGGAGCCCGGGAAAATCAAACGGTCGGCCACACACTCCTGGGTCCCCGGCCGTGCGGAGGGCAGTGCACTGGGAGAGCACCTGCGTGCCGGGGCTGGCAGGACTGAGCCTGACATTCACAGGACCCTGAGTCCCGCCAGGAGGGACCCTGGATGCTGCGGTATGTCGGTCAAAACATTGTTTTTAATTAAAAGAGAGACTCACCTCCCCCTTTTACAGGGGACCCGACCTTTGGCCCCGACTCCATAATCACAATGACAGAAGCGGCCCTCAAAGGACCGGCCCGGGAATATTCCTGGGTGACCCCCAGCCCGTGACCCCCTGGGGCTCCGAGTGTCCCTGCAGGAACCAATAGGGAGGCGGCCGCGCACGACCCGCCAACCTGCGGGAAACTGGGGAAACTGAGGCTCCCTCTTATCCCTCTTTCTCTCTGGTTGGGGCCTGAGCGGCAGGGCAGCGGGGAGGGCGGGCCTTGTCCGACACCCCACGGGGTCCCTCAACCCCCGGAGAATCCCGAGCTACGCCGGGCGCCGCCAGGCCTCCCCGGGACTCGCGCCCCTCCAGCAGCTCTGAGGTAAGCTCCCTCAGAAACCCCCTCGTCTCCCCGAAGGGCAGGGACGAACGGGACGAACCTCGGCAGAACGCTGGGAAACCCGTTGAGGACGCCACCCGGCAGTGAGCGACCCCGCCGGATCCCGTCCGCCGCGGGCTCCCCTTCCCCTCCGAATCGCTCCTCAGGCTCTGACAATGGCGGCCTACTGGAAATTCCGCCCACCTCAGACAGGGACTCTGTGACGTCACCCACACTTCCGGCCGGAGTTTTAAAGGGCCAGACTCCAACTATTCCTGACCAGGTACTTTCTGGTCAGGAAAATTGATTTTTTCCCCGTTTTATGTCTTGCATCAGGTCAGCAGGAAATCTGTGGGTCGCCAACTACCGCATAGGCAGAGTATGAAGCCAAAGTGTTTATGTTTTCACAAAGGGGATAAAATCCACAAAGATTCCCTTGCAAATACCCACCAGTAAGCGCCCCAACCCTGACCCCAACCAACACCACAAAAAAAAAATGCTCAGAAATCACTAGGCGTTAATATCCAGATATCACAATCACAATGTCTTCCATTCATCGATCCGTTTTGGGGGGCACGTTCTGTACTGCCGAATACTTTTCCCTGACTGCTCAGGGATCACTCCACACTGGGCTCCGGGAACTCTCTGGGGTTTCAACCATGGATCCTGGGTCAGCACCTCCCAGCTGGACTGTCCTTGCTTTGATTTTAGTTTAACATTGCACTGAACTTCCAATCGCTGGTGTAGCTCCAACTGTTCATGTATTCAGTTACAGGAGTGAGCTAGAAACTAAGTGAATCCCATGCCCAGAATTAGTTAAAATAATTGTATGGGTGACCCAGAATCAGGCTTAGGAATTGGTGAATGTTAAAGTATTATATGTATACGCAATATTCCTTTATTTGTGTCTGTGTGTGCTCATAGACATTGGTGTTCTCATGCTACTCCTAGCTCTGTGCTCAGCAACTGTTCAAACAGTGCTCAAGTTCGACTATGCACTGAATTTAACTGGGATCTAAAATGGATCAGCCACATGAACGGAAGGTCCTATTCCTGCTCTGTAATGAGTAGTCATTTAGTAGTTGAGCAGTAGGTGAATTGTACTGTTGCACTGTGGTCCAGTGGTACATCAATTTGCTCGAGAGTACAGAGGGAAGAGTGTTTGCCTTGCATGCGGCCAACCAAGGTTCGATCCCCGGCGTCCCAGATGGTCCCAGAAGCACCGCCAGGAAAAATTCCTTAGTGCAAAGCCAGGAATAACCCCTGAGAGGGTGAATTGTAGCACTGTCATTCCGTTTTTCATTTATTTTCTCAAGCGGGCACCAGTAATGTCTCCATTGTGAGACTTGTTACTGGTTTTTGGCATAACAAATACACCACAGTCAGCCTGACGGCTAGTTTGTCAGGCTCTGCCATGCAGGACTAAGGAATTGAACCCAAGTTGGCTGCATGCAAGCAAACACACTGCCTGCTGTGCTATCGCTCTAGCACTGTATTAATTTTGTGAGGGGGCATATCAAGCAGTGCTCAGGGATGAGTCCTAATGGGGCACTGGGGGCCTATGGGGTGTTGGGAATGGATCCAGCTTTCTACTTCATACAAAGCAAGTGTACTCCCTGCTGTGCTATCACTAGGGCCCACAAACCCCTTCTTTGAAACATTAACACTTGCACGAATTTTCTACAGAGGCAAACACAGTATTCCATTGGTATGAAGAATAATACAATGTATTTAGGTTTCAGTGAGACAAAGGCCCTCTACTCCCAGCATTAGGCTCTGGATTCCCTCCTGAACTGTTAAGGAACCAGAGATGTGGTGACGGGGATGGAGCCTGGACCCCCACCTTTCAAGTCACATGCTCACTCCACTGAGCTATCCCACCAGCATAAAAATATGTCTATTCCACGGGTGAATCTTGCCATTCACTCCTATTTGGTGAACACATTCTCAAGTCAAACTGCAGCAACACCAAATCCTCATGCTGTGGTTTGAGTTCTGAAATCAATCACAGCAATCAAGGTAAGAAATAGTCGAACAATCCCTGGGTGGATAGGTCAAGCAGGTGGAGGACATCTCTGTGGTTCTCACAGTGCAAACAGGCCCAAAGCAGCGGGAAGGTACTTCGGGAGGATCGCTGTGAGGAGCCTGACAATCCTCAAAAGAAATTCTTGGGCTTTTGTATTTGACTAGAACCGGTGACATTTGGGGAAGCATATAGGATACTGGGGATCAAACCCCGGTTGGTCATGGGTAAGAACAACACCCTCCCCGCTGTACTGTCACTTCAGCCAACTAGCTTTGTTATGGGCTCACTCCTTCACTTTTAAACATAAATGTGGAAGAAAATCTCTTAGTGGGCCAGACAGAACAACAGGTAGGTATACCGGGTGACAGGGGCTGTTCCCTTAGTACTGCCCAGAGGAAGGCCTGAGGACCACAAGGAAAAATCTACAGCAACACAAGGTCCCACAATAAAATAAAAAGTTCTTGGACAGGGTCCAGCACATTCCTGTGCTGTCAGGGTAAGGAAGGCCAAGCCTTGCCCCGCCTCACAGCAGTCCCAGTGCTCTGTCCCACAGCCACCTGCTACTGCTGATCCCTGAGCTGGAGATGATGGTTGCCAAAGGGGCCCCCCAGGATCACAACTCACACACACGACCCCTGCAACCTGGTAGAATCCCCACCACATACCGCAAAACTCCGTGTCTCCCTTAAGACTCTACAGAGCATCAGAACTGTTGGGATATCGGGGAACAAGTGAAAAACAAGCAGGAATATGCCCCCCACACTAGCGAGGCCCCCCCACTTACAGTGTAGAGACAGGGAGGCACAGGGCTCTCAATGGAGGTCTCGTGTCCTGTCACAAAATCGGCCTTATCAGTCAGCTTTCCAAGACATCCTCCTTTTCCTTTATCCATGTGAAGAATAACTGCTGGACCCCGTGTCCAGGATACCAGCCACTGAAGGCCTTGAGTTCACTCTCACTGAGTGCAGAGTCAGGAATAAACCCAAGCACCCAAGCAAGGGCAAGGATAGCAAGCGCCCAAATGTATATTAAGATAAAGACTAAGGGGGGAGGTTGCAGTGATAGCACAGTGGGTAAGCTGTTGGCCATGCACGCGGCCGACTCGGGTTCAATATCCAGCATCATATATGGTCCCCAGAGGACCACCAAGAGTAATTCTGAGTGCATGAGCCAGGAGTAACCCCCATGGAACACCGGGTGTAACCCCCCAAAAAAGGGTCTTCCCCTTTTTAGGGGGTAGGGAGATAGTACAACAGGTGGGCAAAAGTCTTGCCCATCAATTCAGGTTTAATCCCTGACAACCCCATACGGTCCCCCACCAGCCAGTCATGATCCCTGAGTGCAGAGCCCAGGAACAAACCCTGAGTCCTGCTGGTTTGGCGCAAAGCAAATTTTCAAAGACCTAAAAGAGTCCACTGTGGTAGGCGACAATGCACAGGATTGGGAAACATGTTGTGCATGCGGAAACATCTGATTTGATGCCGGGTGCCATCAAATCCGAAGATCACTTGAAGTGACCCCAAACTCTGAGCCAAACAGCAACTGAGGGAGTGGAACACTTAGAAATAGACTCTTAGACTCTTGTAGGCTGGAGCAACAGTACAGCGTGTAGGGCATTTGCCTTACAGGCGGCCAAACCGGGATCAATTCTCAGAATCCCAAATGGTCCTCTGAGCATTGCAAGGGGTCATTCCTGAGTGCAGAGCCAGGAGTAACCTTTGTGCATTGCCAGGTATGACCCAAAAAGCAAAAAAAAAAGAAAGAAATGATCTTAGGGGCAGGAATGATAGTATAGTGTGTACGACATTTCATATGCCTTGCACAGGGTTTGAATTCCAGCATTCCATATAGTCCCCGTGCACTTCCAGGAATAATTCCTGGCATTGATTCAGTAACCACTGAACAACCATTGAGTGTGGCCCAAAAGCCAAAAAGTAAATGAGTGAAATTAAAAGATTACAAATAAAGGAAAATGAAAATGACGAGTGTGTCCCCAAAATAATGCCAAGAGCAAAAGCAAAACAGTCAAGTGTGAAAAGAGAAATAAGTTTATTTGGTTTGTTTTGGGTCCCAGACAGCAATGCACTGGGCTTATTCGTGGGTCTGGGCTGAGGAAATACTCCTGGTTGTGCCTGGGGTCCATACTGGATGCCGGGGATCAAACCAGGAATGATTCCTGCGTGCAGAACCAGAGACACCCATGTGTATCACCAGCTGGGCGCCAAAATGAAACAAACAAAGCAAAAAATTATGTTGAACTCATAAGAAATAAAGCCAGGGGCTGGGGAGATACTCCAGCAGGTTGGGGCTCACCTGTACCCTGCACACACTTAGCCTTCTGACCTCTGTTCATTCCTCCGGGGTGAAGCTCACGGCCACATTGGGGAAGGTCACTGTGACCTGAACTGACACATACAGGGGACAGGAGGACATACTACCCCAGTCTATGGGGCATGAGTATGAGAAACCCCAGCGCCCTAGAGGAGTTTAGGACCTCCCTGTCCTCTGCACACTCCGGTCATGAGGAACCAGCCTCCACCCACATTTCAGTCTGATGAGCCCAGGAATCCCTCACAAGAAGCCAGATGTGCTACAATGGACACTAGACTAGAAGGTTCCTACGGATTCCAGACTTGCACGCAGCCACCACAGGAATAAATCCAATGAGCACTGCAGAGAGTAACACCGGAGCACAGACCCAGCAAGACTGGGGACAAAAACACTAGACAACCCTCCCCCGCCAAGGCCATATCCCATAGTCCCTGTTCTAAGTTCCAGGGATAAGAAGGGGACACACCATGTCCAGCAAGTGACTCAAAGCTGTGAGAGGACATATGTGCCTGTAGGACTCGGAAGTCCTGTTTCAGGGTCACCCCAAATCCTTTCTGAGGCAGGTAAAAGTGACGACCCCCAATACCTCTGCCATCCCGAGATCCTTTGCTCCCAGGGACAGGCACATCCTCAGAACTGCACATTTATAGCAGCGAGTGAATTAGAGACTGTGTGACTGAGCAGGCGAGGCTCTCACAGAGGAACGACAAAACAGTGGAAACGCGTGCCTGTACTCCCTGGGTCCTGATGACTGTCAGGGGTGAATCTGGAGCACAGAGCTAAGAGGAAACCATGAGCATCTCCACTGTGGCACAAAAACAAAAATGAAAGAAAATAAAGCAGCAGGATGGAGTAATAGCACAATGGGTCCGAGAAACCCGGGTAAGGCTGGCGATCCCTGCTGTCCATATGGTCCACCAAGAACCCTGAGGTGCTTTGTTGGAGTGCAGAGCCAGGAATAATACCACAAATCACAGGGTGTGGCTCCCATCACCTCCCGAACAAAACAAGACCCACAAATAAATTAGCATTGTACCACTAGCACCCCATAAGATCCCCAAGTTATGACAGGAGTGATCCAGGAGCACTGAGTTGGGAGTACTTCTTGACCACCATAAAACCTAAATATAACAAAACAAACAGGGACAAATGTGGCCTTAGACAGCAGTCAGTCATCCCTGCCAGAAAACTTATGCCAGGGCTCCCTCCGAAAACAGCTCGAGACAGATCAGCAAGGAAGCATGTTCACACAAGTCACGACTTGTGTCATCCTGTCACTCTCCTCCTACCTGGGGACAGTGAATCAAACAGCGTGTCACCATCTTCCCGACTCTAATTCCCGAGGATCGAAAATAAGCTCCATGCAAGATCTGGAGAAGTCAGAGCCATGAGCACTAGAGAGGAGCACAATCTCCCAACCTTGACCAGAAGTCCCAGCACTGGTTCAGGAAATGCTCTGACTGGCGGAAATAATCCGGCACCAGATCCCTGACCTACCTGGTGAAGACACTGCCAGAAGCTCCTTCTTCTCCTGCAGACGCAAAGTGGGTTGGGATCTGGGCTGTCAGAGCAGACCGGAGTGTTGGGCTCAGGCTACAGGAGAGGAAATGAGCCCTGGGACTCTTTCCTAAACCGTACAGGAAGGTCCCTACAGGTGGGCACCAAGGGCTGACTCTGAGACGAGGTGCTTAAGCGCATCAGCACATCCTAAAGGTCCGCACCAGGGCTGCCCCCCTGCCCCACCCCCAGAGAAAACAGCCCTGAAAGTTTCTGCCATGGGACAGCCAAAGGAGTGGAGCATGGACGAACCTTCAGTCACTCTCTGGCAGGGTGGACTGGGACATGTGTGTGGGATATCTCTACTGGAGCCCAGGGTCACTTCTACGTGCAGCCCCAGGTCTGTCTAACTAGTACCCGTCTCTTCTGGGTCCTGATTTACTCTAATCCCAATCAGTACAACTGCATGGGCCTCCCCGAGCACTTGCTCCTGTCTTGCAGCAATATGTTTGAGAACTGCACAAACAGCGTGTTTTGTCAAGTATAAGTATCCTATCTGGCTGTTTACTAACGACTATGGTATGAACTGTTCCTATTATTAAACTATAAATCTTCTATTCTGGGGGTCAGAGTGATAGTACAGCACGACTTATCAGCCTACCCAAGACCAATACCCGAGCAAACCTTATGGGCCTCTGACCCCAGCTGGCAGCAGTGATCCCTGAGTCAGGAGTAAAGCCTGAGCACGGTGGGGGGCAACCCAGAAGTACGGTAACAACAAATAGAAACTAACATAGCAGAGGGGAAAAATTCATGTGCAAAGACAAATTCTCACATGAAACATTCAGAGTTGAAGAGCATGTCCTTAAAACCCTGTATAATGGCTTTTTCTATTCTGCAGAAGCCTACAGTTTCTCCTGAATCCTCATTCTTCTCTGTCTCTGCTCTCACATGTTTCTTGTGTGTGTGTGTGTGTGTGTGTGTGTGTGTGTGTGTGTATTGGGCCAGAAGTGGCAGTGCTCAGGAGTGACTCCTAGCTCTGCACTCAGGGATCAGTCTCGGCAGGTCTGAGGAATCCTGAGGTGCAGGGCTCAGACTTTGCTTGGCAGGTGCGAGGCAAGTGCCCTAATCTCTGTACTACGGCTAGGGGCATTGCTGGGTAAAATCTTCCCCAGCACACTAGAAGTGATCCCCGAGTAAAGCACTGCATCTCCACAAAACACTATCTGCCTCCAAACACACAACCCTGAGAAACAAAACAACCCACTGTACTCACCCCATGGCCAGTCTCCGGGGGGCCCGGTCAGGGAGAGATGAAGTGAGGGGTGGTTCGCCTCTTGACATGTGGGAGTAGAAATTCCTGACCTGAAAAATAATCAATGTTGGGGTGAACAGATAAGCAGTTAGGGTGTTCGCCTTGCTGACTCCAACCAATCTTCTGCATCCAATTCGACCCCTTAGAGCACTGAGGGAATAATTCCTAAGCACACAGCCAGGAGTGAAACCTGAGCATCTCCACATTCTCCTTGAACCACGTGACAAACGGTGGCCAGACTAAAGTGGCTGTGACACTAACCAAAAATAGGGTAGCAGGTAAATTTTCCTAGGCAAGCCCCAGCCCCTTGTGAGAGCCACGCCCTTGGTACCCCACATTTTCCCTGGACCAAAGAACAGACAGAGGAAACCTGACCTCTTGCCCACGGGGGCTGAGCAGGACTCCTCAGAGTGAATCTGGAGGGTCCCGGGTCACTCATGTCCAGCCAAGGGGCCAGGACAGGCCCAGCGCAGACCCATGAGGAGGGTTGGGATGGCCAAGACTCCGCCCTCGGCAGCCCCCTTGCTTAGCCCCCCGCCCACCCACCGCGGCCCCATCGCCGAGCTGGAGGCGGTCATAGCCACAGGGACCCCTAGGATCATCACTCACACCCTCGACCCCTGTGACCCCCAAAGCCTCCGCTGCGCCTCAGGAATTGCCTGGATATTGAGGACAAGTGCGAAAGCGTCCCCGAAGCTGGCTTCGACCCGTGGGTCACAGTGCGGAAACCAGGAGGGCAGGGCTGCTGTCACCGTCGATAGAGTCGGCCTCACTGTCCCCTTCCGCATCAAGATGCCACACTGTCCTTTAACCAGGAGACAAAATGACGGACTGAAGTGACTGTGACGCCAATACCAGGAATGCTTCCAGAAGGCCCTGTCTGTGACGTCAGTTCCACTTCCGCCAGCCTGAAAGGTCCGTTTCTTTCTCTGAAATGGGAAAGGTGGGTTCTGGGTTGTGACACCCTTACTGTTCAACAATCACAGCTGAATGGAACTGTCCACTGACACGGGGGGATCTGTGCTCTACCCACCATTTTTAAAAGATCTGACTCCAGGAGACCCATCTTTTCAAAACACTGGCCCGTGTTTTTCTATTCACAGTCAAGTCCGTTACCTGTTGGCCCAGGAAGCCTCCTGTCACTGCCTCGCCTCATCTTCTCACGCTCCTCCTACCTCGGTATGTCCTCATCTTGTCACTCTCCTCCTACCTGGGTGTGTCCGATGGCATGTCATCATCTTCTCCTGTCTCTGTTTTTCCCGAGGATCAGAGACCTGGAGGAGAAGTCAGAGTTGTGAGCACTGGAGAGGAGCACAACCACCAGCTCTGACCAGCCACACCCTCAGGCACAAATTCACAGACATGCCTGGGGGACACTGCCCGATGCTTCTTTCTCCCCAGGAGAAGCAAAATGGGTTGGCATCTGTGCTGCCTTTCACAACACAAGCTCTGGGCTTGGCTACAAGACAGAAAACTCAGCCCTGCCCTGGCCTGGGGACTCATCCAGGGACCCACAGAAGGTTCTCACAGGCCTATCCAGGGCCAGATTCCAAGGACAGGAGCTCACGACCATCAGCGCCCCCTGCAGGCCAACATCAGGACTGCACCCCATGAAACCAAAGCCTGAAATGTGGCTCTATAAGGGTAGGGGGTGAGGGGAGTCCCTCAGTCCCTCTCCTCTGAAAAAAAACTTTCTACACACGTGTGTGCGCGCACACACACACAAAACCTTTACTCGCTATACTTTCTACACATACTCACACACACTTTACCTGCAGTACTCACCTCATAGCCAGGGGTCACAGCAGAGCTTGCAACCTGATGTGCAGAAGCAGAAATTCCTGTTTAAACAGACAGTAAAGCTGTTACGATGCTTGCCTTGCTGACACCAGACAATCCTCTGCATCCCCAGAGCACTCCAGAAATAATATCTGAGTCGGGGACCAGAGTAAGCCCTCGGGGTATCCCAGGGCATAACAGCCCCCCCCCCCCCCGCCGCCATTTCCCACACCAAAAATAGCCCAAAAAGGAAACTGTCATTGGCAAACCCCAGTCACCTACAGATCCACTGCTCGGGATGCCCCATCCCACCAGGGCAGCCAATAAAAAAGTAGGACAGGAACAGGATCTCTTGCTATTGGGTGTGATGTGACTCTGCCCCTCAAAGTGAATCTACAGCAGTGAGACTGGAGCCAAATTTCCAACAAGGTCAGCTGGATGGGTTGGATAGCCAAGACCCCGCCCTTGGCAGGTCCCTCACCCCCCAGGCCAGAAGCTCCCGGCCTCAGCTCTGCGCCAACTTGCCACTGCCCCACCTCAGCTGGAGACGATCATTCCTGCAGGTGCCCCCCAGGATCATGCACTCACACCCTCGACCCCTGCACCCACCAAGGCTCCGCCACGCCTCAGGAACCGCCTGGATATCAAGGAACGAGTGAAAAGCAAGTGCGAAAGTGCCCACCAAGCTTTTGGGGACCTCCCAGCTCAGTGTGGAGATGGGGAGGCGCCAGGCACGTGCTGGAGTCTGCCCCTGTCCTGCCGCAAAATCGGCCTTCAGAGCCCCCACGTGATCTCAGGGGAACCACAGAAGGGAACAATGACTCTCTCACCCCGTTTCCAGGAATATAATCACCAGGAGGGCCCAATTATAATGTCACTTCCGTTTCAGCAAGCAGCCTTAAAGGGGCAGACTCCAGATGTGCAGAGAACCATTATCCTCACCCAGCTGAATCTGTTGCTCGAGTGGTGGGCTTGCATAAAGGGGTGGAAAGGCAGCTGCTAGAATGGTCTGAAACACAGTGGGGGCTAGTGGGGAGTAAGGAGAATCCCCTGGTCTTGTGCTGAGCAAACAATGAACCAATGCTCTCACACAGACAATCAGGAGAAATGCAAGGGGCTCATTGAAAGGAAAACAGGTAGATAGGGAGCGGGTGGGGCATGGGACAATGAGTTTCTGGGGAAGTCATCTATCAAGGTGGGGTGAAAGCAGTGACCCCCAAACCAGCGCTGAAGATGCAGAGAAGAACTGGCCACGCAGCAACCAGGAGAGTTGGAGAGACACTGGAACAGGAGCAAAGGCTGGTAAGAACATCAGAGAGCACTGTCCAGTCAACACTCTACCCCTTGATAACACACGAGTACTGGACTCTTGTCTACAAGAAAAACCCAGGAGGCAGTTTCAGAACAAAATTTTAAACAGATAGAGTTCAGTGCGCTGTACCTGCTGTGAACTTGGTCGAAGTGACTTCCAACCCTGGCATCCCAAATGGAGTCCGAGCACCATTTTGAGTGACCCTTAACAACTGCCAGGTGTGCCACTGATGTCGGTGGGCCCCACGGGTGACTTACGTGAAGTGGGGAGGAGAAAGACGGTCACTTTCTCCCCAACCGCCTCTACCACCCGGGACCCAGAGTTACTGGGTTCTTGTCTCGCTCTCGGAAAAGAATTTCAGGAGTAGACAAGCAGTGAAGTAAATAGATTTTATTCAGAAGTTTCTGAGGGAGGGAGGAAGGGATAAGTGGGAGAGAGAATAGTAAGAATAACGCGCTCAAGAGAGACCTCGGGCTTCTCCAAGGGTGGAGAGAGCTCTACACACATCCTAGCACTGGACACGAAAGCATGAAAGTACACATCTCAAGGGGGGAGATGCGGGTGACACATGTGCTCGGCCACATCGCACAAGCAGCACATGGGCTCAGGCAGCATATGCGCGCACTTCCTTTGTTCAAGGTGGCCTTTATAGGGTTTCTCCAACCTGCCCCCACTTGGGGGCGTAAGTCCGTTGCTAAGGAGGTTACCAGGGAGGCTGGGTCTTCCTTAGGCTGGATCACATTTTAATCAGATTAAGGGAGAGGTTGATAGAATTGAGGAACTTCATGGGGAGGGGTCCAACCTCCTCAGGGTCTGCTGAAGGTCTTATCAGGTCTGTTTTCTGTATCCACAAGGTGGGTCAGTCTCAGGATTCTCCTTCCTAGAGACTTTGTTAATCTGTTTCATTGCCAAGGGCCTTTCCCTATCTACCTGCCTACTATATCACCACCAAACGAAAAAATATAATTTATAATTAAGCAAATAAAACATAGCATGTGGACCAACCCCAGAATGGAGGCAAACATGAAGCTAACAGGCAGTAAATCATACTTGTAATTTTGTGTCCTTGCTTGGCATTTTGGACAGATCTCAATGGTGTTTTCCATTATGGTGAATACTAGATTGCTGGAACTTTACTGCTTCCAAGCAAAAGTTTGACCTATCTTCCCCCCCACCCCACTCCCCGCTACTGCTGAATTGAGGTCAGTGGAACCCAGGTATACCCTTTATTACCAGTAATCACAGTTACGTGAAATTTCCTACTGAAGTGGGGGTGGATGTTGGCGAATCTCTCTATTCCCACTGTTTGTAAATATCTGCTTAAGGGTGTAAAAAACTAAGGCTCGCCGAGGGGCGTGAGCACTCGCAGGCTCTCCAGGCGGCTCTGTCTCACCACCCGCGTCCAGTGCCCCGGAACCGTTGTGTGTGCTATCGGTCGAGGGCAGGCGACGGGAAGGAAGAAGGAAGACTGGTTGCTCCATCAGTTTATTTCATTCTCTCTCTCCGCTTCTCTCACAGCTCCCAGTCTCTCTCTGGATCTGTGGATCTGGCCTCCATGGATCTGGCCCCCATGGATCTGGCCCCCGTGGATCTGGCCCCATGGATCTGGCCCCGTGGATCTGGCCCCCCAACCCACTCTTACAGCCTAGTTAAATCTCCCTAGCCTGAGGGGGTTGGGGCATACACATTGGTGTGGTCACCATCAATAGGGTAAGGTTCCTTTCCCTTAGGGGATGCTTCTCCTAGGACTTAATTCTCTATCAGCAGGAAGATCCACCCAAGGGCGGAGTCCCATGAATGTGTTTCTCTTCTCCTCAGCCAGCAAACATATAAGAATTCATAATATTAATTATTTTGTATGGACACAATAAGAGATGCATTAAAGCTTATAGAATTGCTCTCCTAGGGCCATCTCAATCTCAGACTACAGTGCTCAGGCCAGATCAGTCTTTCCTATCCCTAGCAGGGTCCTAGTCTCATAATTACTATTGGATCATGACAGCATTTGTCTATGATCAAGCTCTTAACTTATAGTTAAGAATTAGGCACTTTGGCCAGGCCCATCTCGATGCCAGGGTAGCACATAACTCACCGCTTGCCCTGGATCCTTCCTGTCCCACGTCGGGGACCCTGCTTTGGGGTGCTAGGAACTGAGGGCAACTGAGGCTTAAGTGGAGAAAGCAGATGCCCAGGAGGGAATAATATTCAAGGCCAATTAATTTCCAAGTTATAAAAACATAATATTGTCTTCTTGTGTCTATACAAAACAGACATAGCTTTTTTTTTGGGGGGGGGGGGTTTAGCTTTATTTTTTTTTAAATTTTTATTAAATCACCATGTGGAAAGTTACAAAGTTCTCAGGTTTATATGTCAGTTATACAATATTCAAACACCCATCCCTTCACCAGTGCCCATATTCCACCACCAGAAACCCCAGTATACCCCCCGCCCCCACCCCCTACCCCCTACTGTATAACTAATGAATTTCACTTCATTTTTTCTTTACCTTGATTACATTCCATAATTCAACACAAAACTCACTATAGTTGACATAACCCTCTCTCTCTCTCTTTTTTTTCTCTTTTTCCTTTTCCCTTTTTTTTTTTTCCTTTTTCCCCCTCATCCCCCTTCCTGCGCCTCATAGTATGGTGTACGCCACGCCACGTCGGCCAGCGTGGGGCTTTTGCTTAGTTCACAGTCCAGAGGTGGCTGCTACATTAAAAACCTTCAATATTTTCAACAAAAACTTACTGTTATTATTTGGAGTTTCCCCCCCAAGTCAGACCTGTTCAAATGGAACCGATTCACACTGCTGACAATTATAAATGTTAAGTCGCGCGGACGCGGCAGCGTCCGCCCAGTTTTGGATTTCTGTATAAAGTCCAGGGAGAATTCTGCCAGAAATTACATAGCCCAGCTCACAGTCCCAGTGCATTGCTGTAAGAAGTCTCTGAATTCAAAGTCTTTAGGCGCAGAGGGTCCGATTCGCGCTCAGCGGCTCCGGGTTTATCTGGGCCGAGGGCGTGCCGGTTAAGCCCCCTTCCCCTGAGTTCCTGGGAGCCCCCAAAGTAAAATCCGAATACCTGTGGGTCTGGAATCACAGAAGATGGCGCCTGCCACATGGTGCCGCCAGCCCGCCGCTTTCCATGCAGGAAGACAGGGTGGGGAGGAAAAAAAAAATCCACCCCCAGCAGCACCGAGTTGTAGCCCAGTTTGGTGTCCCAGTGCATCGCTCTCGGGTGCTGCGCTGGATGCCTGAATGTGTTACATCTTTGGAATCAAAGTCTTTAGGCGCAGAGGGTCCAATTCGCGCTCAGCGGCTCCGGGTTTATCTGGGCCGAGCCAGACATAGCTTTAAAGTAAATTATTCAAAAGGCACAAGAAGAGGAGAAAGGCAATATTAACTTATATAATATAAATTCAGTATCCTAGGAAGGTCTGACCTTGCAAATTAGCAAAGTCAGATTAAGGGAAAGCCTCGGATTAACTCTTTTGGGGAAGAGAGCATGGAGAAGTGATTATAGCTAAACAAAGGGATGGGAGAGAGTCAGGAACACCTTGATGGGTGTGACTGGGGTAAGCCTAAACTCCAGGGAAAACCGGGACAAGCTACTTGTGGCAAGGAGGGAAAGGACAAAGTAATGTCATCCTACATAAGGGGACTCTGGTTCATCTAAAAAACCAGCAAATGTCTTTTTCTTTTTTTTTTTTTTGCTTTTTGGGTAACACCTGGCAATGCACAGGGGTTACTCCTGGCTCTGCACTCAGGAATTACTCCTGGCGGTGCTCAGGGGACCATATGGGATGCTGGGGATCAAACCCGGGTTGGCCGCGTGCAAGGCAAACGCCCTACCCGCTGTGCTGTCGCTCCAGCCCCAAATGTCTTGCTATGCACAGTAAAGGCCATGTAAATAGTCTCTATCCACCCTATTAAAGAAACTTGTCAAGGCCATTCTGCTTACTTAATACGTTTTGAAATTTTTTCCTAAATGGTTTTCTAAATCTAAGGAATCCTGAATACAGAGAGTGCAAAGATGCTGCAGCAGGTAAGGTGCTTCCCTGCACACAGCGGATGTTACAACAACCCCAGGACCCCACAAGTTTCCCTGAGTAACCCCCCATCGTGGACTGCTGAACTCAGGGGCAGGAAGATGTCCTGAGCACAGCTCAGTGATTCTCCACAGAGCATACTACAGGAGGGCCTGAAGATTGGAGGTTTGACGTTTTTCTGATTTCAACGGGTTTGCATCATTGTTAATCTCTGTCATTAATCCCCGAAAACCAAACCAGGGCCTGTGAACCAAGCAGAGTCTGAGCAAATAATGAGACAGTGGTGAGCCTTGACAGCCTGAGGTAAGGGGAGGATTTGGTACCTGTTCATTTAGTTCTCATTTAATCACCTTCTTCCTGGCTTCTATCACTAAGAACCATTATTTACAAGCTAACAGACTCATCAAGTCCAAATGCTGGGACAGTGATATCACCGCACCCGAGTGATAACAAGTAAGTACCTTTCCCTTATGTGCTGACATCATGAGAAGGGTATCCCACACTACCAGGATTATTTCCTTCTTACCTCAATATTGGGGCACCCCCACTTCCTTATACACACAAACCTTGTATTACTGAAGGGGCCTGTTCTTATTTGGTGATAGGGCATCTGTCATCAAGTATGAATTTAACATTGTCTCCTAAGGCCTTAGTGGAACACAAAGTACAGAGTGAAGGCCTTCCCACATGATTGTCATTGATGAAGCTTCTCACCACACTGAACTTTCATATGCCAAGTAAGTTATAAGGACAGACTGAAGGTGTTCCCACCTGTCTGACATCCTGAGGATTCTCTCCACAATCAATTTTCCAGTGCTTAATAACCTTTAGAGATGAGAAAAGGCCTTCTGACATTCCTTAAAAGCAAAAGGTTTCTCTCCAGTATGCATTTTCATGTGCCTAGTCAAGGCTGAGGAATGAATGAAGGCCTTCCCACACTCCTCACATAGACAAGGCTTCTTTCCACTACAAATGCTCATAAGCACAGAAAGGCCTAAGGGTAGAGTGAAGGCCTTCCCACATAGCAGACACTGGTGAAGTTTCTCTCCACTGTTTAGTAAGATCCCCAGATTGATAGAATACATTGCCAAATTCCATACAAACATAAGGTTTCTCTCCAGTAAGTATTTCCCTATGACTACAAAGAGTTGAGGAAAGACCAAACACCTTCCCACATTCCTAATATAAAAAAGGTTTCTCTCCAGTATGAAATGTCCTAGCCTGATGAAGGCTGGAGTTGCAAATGAAGGCCTTCCCACACTCCTGACATTTATAAGGCTTCTCTCCAGAATGAGTTTTCATATCCACAATAAGACTGAGGGTAGAGTATTCTCACATATATAAGGTTTTTAACAGGATGAGTTTCCCTGTGATTCAAAAGGTCTGAGAAACTATCAAAGGATTCATTCCAGAATTCCATGACCCCACAGAAATGAATGCTCAGATTAGTTACGAGGAAAAGGGTACAGGTCAACATCTTGTATCCATGATAAAACCCTAGAAAATACAGAAAAGGAATGAACAGGGCTGGAGTGATAATACAGTGGGTAGGGCATTTGCCTTGCATGCGGCCGACCCGGGTTCAAGTCCCAGCATTCTGTATGGTCCCCTGAGCACTGCCACGGGTAATTCCTGAGTTCAGAGGCAGGAGTGAAACCTGGCATCGCCAGGTGTGACCCCCCAAAAAGAAAAAAAAACGAATAACAAAATATCCAATTTCTATATGCACAGATTGGCGCCTATCAGAGTTACAATACCCAGGTTTAAGAGATCTACTGCGTTATGCTGAAGACTCCCAAAAATCATTAGAATTGAACCCATGCAATGAAATAGCGCAGTAGCTGACGAGGTGAGACAGAAAGCAAAGAACTTCTTGGACCCACCCAAAGCAGGAAGGGTGTTTGCCTTGCATGTGGCTGACCCGGGTTCAATTCCAGATATACCATATGGTCCCCGTAGCACCGCCAGATGTGATTCCGAAGTACAGAGCCAGGAACAATCACTGACCATAGCCAGGTATGACCCGAATGTCAAAAAAGAAAAATAGAAAAGAAAATGAACCTGTCACCAGAATTACAGTACAATCAGGCAGTCATATACCTGATATACAAATATGGATTTCATCCTTGGCATCCATATGGCTCTGGAGCACTGCAGGGAGAAATTCCCAAACATATACTCAGGAGTCATCTGCGTATTGCCAGGTGTAGCCCCCAAACCAAATAGAAACAAAACGACAAAATAATAAGTGAAGTTGCAAGCCTGGTGCAGTAGTAGAGTGGGTAATGCACCAGCCTCGTAAGCTGCAGACTGGGTTAATCCACAGCACCCTCACCAAGCCCTGAGCACTACCAGAAGTGATCCAGGAGAAATGTGGATGCGAGCGCTGAATCAAAACCCAAAGCAAAAACCAAAATAAACACACTCAGGTGAAGGGTAGCACAAGAACTATAGTAATTCAGCAATGGAAGGGAACTATTTAGAGGAAGCTGAGCGACAGTATGGGGCATTGTGTCCACCTCGAGTCAATCCCATGAATCCCATTTGGTTTATTTATTTATTTATTTTTGCTTTTTGGGTCAAACTCAGCGATGCTCAGGGTTGTTCCTGGCTCTATTCTCAGGAATTACTCCTGGTGGTGCTTGGGGGACCATGTGGGATGCTGGAAATCAAACCCAGGTTGGCTGCATGCAGGCAAATGCCCTACCGACTGTGCTATCACTGCAGCCTCACTGAATCCCATTTGGACCACAGATTCCAGCAAAAGTGTTCCCTGAGACGGATACATGAGTAACCCCTGAGTACCTACAGGTGTGGCAAAATAAAAAAATAGAAAAAAAAAGAAAGGATCACAAGAAATAGTGGTCCCTACAGCTGTCTAACATCCTGTACATCAGAATCCCCGTCCTTTCTGAACTCACAGGAGACCCCGAGGATCTGTCCTAGCAAGTCGGCCCCAATGTCTCCCAGCGACAGCCTGCAGGTGCTGGCAGGTCTACAGCATCATGCACCTGCAGAGCTTCCTCTGAGAGGCGGCGTGCAGGCACATCCTTCTTTGGGGTTGAAGCTTATGGCCACGTCAGTGAACGTTCTGAATCCAGTACACAGGGATGCAGTAGTAAGGGCCTGTGTCACCCCACTCTACTAGTGAGAACGGGATCCCCCATGGCAATAGAGGGATTCAGGGCAAACAGTCTCAGGAGAAACGATATTACATGTGCAACTGTGGTGGATGTGCCCAGAGATCATGCTAAGGTAGCTGGATTGGGTAAAATATGAGGGTGCTATACTAGAAGGTTTCAAGCGACTCTTACACATAAAAACCCCAGGCTCAGTCCCAGCACCACTGTTCCAGTGAGCACTGTAGAGAGGAATATCTGAGCACAAACCAAGTAGGACCCCAAATGTGATGCTGGGTCGAAGCCAAATACACTAAACACACACTCCCTGCATGTCACACCGCATGATCACTAGGGACGAGAACAGGACACTCAATGTCCAGTGAGTGACTCAAAGCTGTGCAAAAACATGTGTGCCCCAGGACTCTGAACTAAGGGTTCAGGGCTGCCCTCAATCCCTCTCAAAGCAGGGAAGCGTATTGGTCCTGAAGCCCTATGCAGGCCCGAGAGACCCTCTGCTCCAGCTCCCTGGAACCAGCACATGCTCAGAACTGCGCACACAGCAGCAAGGGAACGTGAGACCGAGCAGGCGTCGGTTCCGAAACATTACAGGTGCAATGTTGAGTACTAAGCCGGAAGTGACCCCTGAGAATCATAGGGTGTGACCCTCCCATCACCTCACCTCACCTCAGAAAACAAACCTGAACAAATCAGCCTATTATATCCTGCACATCAAAGAAGTTTCCAAGATCTGTTATGAGGAATACTTGAGCACTAAGATCAAGTACTGAGTACTGACTACTCCTTGTGCATGGGAAATGCTTGAGCACTGAGCTGCGAGTACTGCTTGAGCATTCCTGGGTATAGCCTGAAACACAAATTCAACAAAACAAACAGGGACAAAGATGTCGTCAAACAGCAGAACATTGGGCACTCTGACCAGTAAACACATCCTAGGGCTCCTTCCAGAATCAACTCAGAAACCGATGGCCCTAGAAGCCTGTCATTGCATTCTATTACCTTGTGACTCTCCTAGTACCTGGGGACCGTCAGCAGGGTGACACATTACCACTGTCTCCAACATCTAATTCCTGAGGATCAACTCGAAGCTCTGCCCAAAGACCTCGACGACAAATCAGAGCTGTGAGCTTCAGAGATGGAACTACCACAGGGCCCTAACCAGAAGTCACTGCCCTCGAGCCATAAATGTCCTGACTGGCCTCACCCTTTGGCACATGCTCACAGACCCATCCAGGTCAGATGCTGCCAGATGTTCCTTCTTATCCAGGGAATGCATAAGTGGGTTGGCATCTGGGCTACCCATGGTGAAGACAGGAGCAGCTAAGCTGCTGTCCCATCCCTCAGGTGCCTTGGGTCCACTCTAACTGAAAATACTATAATATCTAACAGAAATCTTGTGCTACAGATGAAAATTAGGTCTGGGAGAAGAGTGACAACATATCAGGGAGGGCATTTGTCATGTACGTGGCTAACTCTGGTTTGATCCCCTACCACCTCATAGGGTCTACCAAGCCCAGCAGGAGTGATTCCTGAGCTCACACTCAGGAATGAGCCCGTAGCATTGCTGATTGGCCCCCCCAAAAAACACACAAATTAAAGAGTAAGTTGCGTTCTAATGAGGAAAAAGAAGACCTAATTTCACAACATTTTTTACTTATCCAGAGTAAAAGCATTTTTATGATGGCCATAGAGATAGCACAGAGCACAGGGTACTTGCTGGCACACAGTCAACCCAGGTTCATTCCCCAACACCCAGAGGTTCCCAAGCTGTGCATGAGGGGATCAATGAGCACAGAGCCAGGAGTAATTGCTGAGCAATGCCTGGCAGAGCCTCCAACCAAAAATGAATAAATTTATGGGCTGGACCTACAGCCTGCTAGGGTGTTGTCCTGACATACAGCTGACCTGGTTTCAGTGCTCGGAAACCCCACTGAGTATCATAAGCATCAAACAGAAAAAGCAAATGGAAAAAAAACTGTATTGTTTTAATACCCCCACCTCCAACCAGTTTTATAGGACAAAGTTTTGGGTTTTAGGGCAAAAGTAGCAGGACTTTGAGATTATTAATGACAATGCTTGGGAGACCCTGCATTGTGCCAGAGATTGCCCCATGGCAGGTTGCTTGCAAGGCCAGGGACTGCACTCCTGGCCTATCTCTGGATAGGAATTCAAATTCTATGTAAAGCCTATGAGCCTTGCGGGAGGAACACAGACAGGCACAATGGGGCTGGGGGTGCACAGAGATGAGGTCCAGCTGTTAGAGGCCATGTCAGGGCTGGTGGTGCCTGGGGCTCCCAGAATGATGCTGGTATGCAGCACAGACTGCAGTTTCAAAGGTTTGCAGGCGTCAGAAAGAAAAACCAGTGGGCAGGACACTTGCCATGCATGTGGCAGACTTACCTTCACACTCTAAAACCCCAAGGAGTGATCCTGGTGCACTGCTGTGTCTGGCAGCAATCCCAAATCCCATCCCCTCCCTAGACACATAAATAAATGCAAAGAAGAAGTTGTCTGCCACCAGCAAAGGTTTGAAATGCAGCTGTATATTCTCAAGTGTCCGTTCTTTACTTTAACTTTGTTTGGGGGCCACACCTGACAGGGCTCAGAGCTTACAGGCCAGGATTTAACAGACTTTATGATTTACCTCCCCTGATACATAATTTTGTGCAAAAAGTGGAGGAGAAAGCATACACTTACCCCAAAAGAAATCTTAATGGTGAAAGTCCGTAATTTTTTCAGAGCCTCCATCTCCCTCTTTTCCTCCTACCTGACGCCTGTTAATGCGAGAGAAATCAGCAAAATCAGTTTCAGTTTTCCAGTAATGAAAATAGCCAACGTGAACCCACCTGGGAAAGCTCCTACGCCTAGCAATTGGGCTCAATCAATCACTATATCCCTAGTCAAAATGCCCCAGAAATTGTCTTCTGTTAACCCTAAAAGAATGAGTAGCTTATGTAACCAGAACTATTACTGGAAGCTTATGTTTAACTATTACCTGACCACTGTTACGCTATACACTTGCCAAAACACCTTTATTTGTTAGCTGGCTAAGGTTTTTTTTTTTTTTCCAGAAACAATTAGACATGTTCTGCTTCTGTATTCAAACCACTTGCTGCCTGAAGTCGGGTTTACTGTCAAGAAACCACTCTGTGGGTGAGATGGTTGACCCCAGTATACTGGAATACAACTCCTACTGCTTTCATACTATCAAGTTAGTGTCTCTGTCCTTCTCGCTGCTTGGGAACCCATAGTTCAGGCTTAACAGTTGAAAGATTCCAGAATGTTCACATCTAAGAACTTACACCGAATGTATCAACAGATCAACAGAGGGCAGGAGAGAGCACACCAGGCTGGAGCTGTTGCTGGCCACCTGGAAGCCCGGCAGGGTGTGGGGGAGGGGGCTTCCCTGGTACCCACTGTCCACTAGTACTGTGAGCAGAGAGCAGGGAGCAGCCCTCAAGTACTGGCAGGTGTGTAGCCAAGCCCCACCTCATGTGCTGCCCTAGTAGTGAGATAGAACCAGGGAGAAGAGCTCAAAGGGCAGAGCACGTGCTTGAAGGTGCGAGTCATGGAATCTCACAGACACCTGGACAGAGGGGCAGAGTCCCTAACCATCTCCAAGTCTGTAGCAAAAAGAAAAAGCAGAAAAGAACAGGCAGGGGGCTGGAGTGATATAGTACAGCAGGTAGGGTGTTTGCCTTGCACATGGCCAACCTGGGTTCAATTCCCAGCATCCCCCCATATGGTCCCCAAGCACCAGCAGGAGTAATTCCTGAGTGCAGAGCCAGGAGTAACCCCTGTGCATTGTCAGGTCTAATCCAAAATAAAATGAAAGAAAAGAAAAGAACAGGCAGGAGAGAGATTCACAAAGCCCAAAAAAGATGTTCAAAGAACACTCATTGTCATGACAAATTCTGGAGTGAGTTAAAGATAAACTCGGGGGATAGGAGAGCTCATAAGAGAACTATAACCTTCTATGGGAAAAGAAAACGGCAATTCACAGATCAAGCCTAAAGTGCTTAGGGTTAATATCCAACATTCCTGTGAAAAGACAAATTCTAGAGAGACACATTTAAAGTGGGTCCTTAAGCCCTCTTTTCTGTTTTTTTCTACACAACAGAAATCCATATTTTCTCTTGAATTCTAGTACTCTCTTTCATTGCTCTCACTTCCTCTGTGTATGTCTCTGTGTGTGCATGTGTTTTGATTTTGGACAGCAACTGGCAGTGCTCAGGGGTTATTGCAGTTCTAGGATCACGGATCAGCCCTAGTGCGGCAAAAGGACTATATGCAATACCAGACCTAAATTGAACCTGGGTTGGCCGATTGCAAAGCAAGCACCCTACTTGATGTACTTGCTCTGGAACTTTCTAAGTGAACTATTTCACCACATCAGGAGTGACTCTAAGCAAAGGTTCCCCAACACCACCAACAACCCTGGCAATCAACTATTTCTCATTAAAGAAACCCCAAAACTTTAGTCCCATTACTCACCACAACAGCTGGGGTAGTCTGCTCAGGGAGGGATTACATATGTGGGGTGATTTGCAACTAAACCTTAGAAAGCAGAAATTCTTGACCTAGGGGGAAAAAAAAAAACACAAGGGGGGGAGGAGAGACAGTAAAGTGGGTAGGGAATTTGCCTTGATTGTTGCCAACCCAGATCAATCCCCAGCATCCCATGTCAACCCCGAGTACCATCAGCAGAATTCCCGAGTTCAGGGCCGAATGTAAACCCTGAGCATCTCCTGATATGGTACATGAGCCCAAACAAAACAATAATGAAAAAGTATCACTTGCAAACCCCACACCCCACAGGGACCATAACACAGGTGGCCCCGCCCCACCACGGCAGTCAAAGGACAGAGGAGAACTGGGTCTCCTGCTGCAGATGGCGCTGCCCGTGGAAGTGAATCTGAAGTTTCTACACTCGTGATGCCAGGGCCAAGGGCTCCGGACATGGCCGAGCACAGTCTGGTGCTGGCAGGTTCGGGAGGGCTAAGCCCCGCCCTCTGCAGGCCCCGCAGCCCCGCACCCATCCGCCTTGGAACCGTTCCAGAGCTGGAGGTGATCCAGGCCAAGGGGAGCCCCCCTGGTCACTCGCTCACACCCGCAACCTCTGCACCACGGAACAGCCCCCACTGCACCACCCAAAGCCTCTAGATCCCCGAAAGCCTTCCGCACACCTCAGAAACCACCTGAATATCCGGAAACAGTGAAAAACAAGGGCGACCGCGCCCCCCAAGCTGGCGGGGCCCCGCCCCTCACAGTGCAGAGACTGGGAGGCTCGGGGCACTCGCGGGAGGCCTCTCAGGTCCTGCCTCAAAGTCAGCCTGCACAGCTGCCCTGCCACGCCGGGGGCCAATTCCTACTCTACCAATGAGACCAATGGCAGGCGGAGCCAGGCAACCACAGCTAGAATAGAAAGGATTCCTGAAGGGCCCTCTGTGACGTCACTTCCGCTTCTACCAGGGGACTTAAAGGGCCATGGCCCAGACTTAGAGAACCCGGGTGAACTGGTGTAACAAGGGGAACAGACTAACTGAAGGAATGGAGAGGCAGCTATTGGTACGGTGGGCCACAGAGTAGGGAGCTGAGGGAAAAGGAGAAGACCCCTGATCCTGTACTGGTTAGTCAAACATTGAACCAATGCTCTCCCAGTCCCTCAGGAAAAACGCCGGTGGGTTGATTGAAGGTAAAACAGGCAGGTAGGTACAAGGCACCTGACGCTGGGGAATTAATCAAGATGGAGTAAGAGCAGTGATTCCGAAGCCAGCCCTGGAGATGCAGAGAGGAAGTGGCCTAGCAGCAGCCCAGAGAGCTAGACAGACACTGGAAAGGGGAAAAGGCTGGAAGAACACAGTCTTTGGAAAAAGCCCAACCACTGGACTCTTGCCTACAAGGGAAACCACAGGAGGCAGTTTCAGAAACACAATTTCAAATCCAGACGATGGGGCAAGAGGGGTAGTGCAGTGGGCTGGGCACTTGCCTTGCATGCGGGCTATCTGGGTTCACACCCTCAAAATTCCGAATGGTCTCCTGAAGATCACCGAAGTGCAAGAAAGAAATAGCACCGTAGACGTCCAGTTGTTCATTGATTTGCTCGAGTGGGCAACAGTAACATCTCCATTGTGAGATTTGTTGTTACTGTTTTTGGCATATCGAGTATGCCACAAGTAGCTGGTAAGGCTCTGCTGTTACTGTGAGATATGCTCAGTAGCTTGCCGGGCTCTCTGAGAGGGGTGGAGGAAGCCAGAAATCAGTATACATTAGGAAAATAATTATTTTACAGGCACAAAAGAACAAAGAATTTGCACTGATGATTAGTTACTAAAGTTGACCATTTTTATGGTTCTATTTATTGAAACTCTATGCATGTTTCGGAATTTAAGAAGTAATCTCTTTGGCCAGAGTGCTAGAACAATGGGTAAGGTGTTTGCTGTGCATACCAGAGAAGGCTGTGGCGTATGGGGGGCTCTTTCAGGGTCAGGGGTATGAGGACCGTCATTGTTACAAGTTTTGGCATATCAAGTACTCCACAGGTAGCTTGCCAGGCTCTCACTTTATAACTTACAAAATAATTTCACAGCTATGACTCTACTTGATACGAATCACATCCCTGCAAAATTTGTTGGGGATATTCCCATTCTCCAGGTTACACAAAATACACACACCCAAAAGGACTCACAGAATCCCAGAACTAAAATTTTAAAAAAAGGGGGGAAAAAGGGAAACATACAGCTTCTCTCCAGTAATGTTCCTATGACTACAAAGGCATGAGAAATAACACACTTTCCACATTCCCACATTCAATTTCTCTCTAGTATGAAATCGCTTGTGCTGATGAGGGCTGTCTCACAGTCCTTACACTAATACGGTTTCTCTCAAGTGTGAATTCTCCTATGAGTATACGTAAGTACTAAGACTATACTACTACTGTATTATGCCTTATGTATATCATGCCTTCACAGACTCCTGACGTACATAAGGCTTCTCTGCACTGTGAGTACTCATCTGTGTTTTAAATGCAGATGATCAAATGAAGGCCTTTCTACATGGCATACAATTCTAAGGTTTCTCAACAGTGTGCATTCTGTTATGTCTTGTCAGCTCTGAGTATCTGAGAAATGTCTAACCACACTCCTGACATGCAAAAGGCTTCTCTCCCAAATGAGTTCTCCTATGTACAGTGAGCACTGAGGATGAGCTATAGGACTTCCCACATTCCTGACACAAATAAGGCATCTTTCCAGTATGACTTCTCATATGCTGAGTAAGGACTGACTGAGTGAAGGCCCTTCCACAAACTTTACAATTATGAGGCTTCTCTCCAGTGTGAATTCTCTTATGTACTATAAGATATGAGGACATGCTGAAGGCCTTCCCACACTCCTGACATACATAAGGCTGGGAGTTCTACTACGTACAGTAAGATACATGGATCTGCTAAAGGTCTTCCCACACTCCTGACATACAAAAGGCTTCATTCCAGTATGAGTATTAATATGCCTATTAAGGGCTGATAAATCAGTGAAGGCCTTTCCACATGCCTGATATTTATAAGGTTTCTCGCCAGTGTGAATTCTCTTATGTACAGTAAGCACTGAGGATCTGCTAAAGTTCTTCCCCCACTCCTGACATATATAAGGCTTCTCTCCAGTATGAGTATTCATGTGCCCTCTAAGGGCTGCCAATCAAGTGAAGGCCTTTCCTCGTGTCTTACAGAATCACTGTATCTCTCCAGTGTGATTATCCTGGTGCACAGAAAGGCTTGAGTGATAAGCAAAGACCTTTCCACAGTCCTGACATGAATATTCTTTCTCTCCAGAATGACTCTTTCTGTGATGAAAAAGATCATAGGAGCAAGTTTAGGCCTTTCCACAGTCCTGACATGAGTAAGTTTTCATTCCTGTATGAATTTCCCTGAGGACACTAAGTTGTGAGGACAAGGTAAAGGCCTCTCCACATTGCTCACATGCATGAGGTTTCTAGGCAGTGTGAACTGTCTGATGTATAATACGTTTTGAGGGGGAAGTGAAAGCTTTCCCACAGTCCATATACATAAACGGTTTTTCTCCAGTTTAGAATCTTTCCACTGACACCCTGCGATGATACCTGACTCAAAGTTTGTTCTCCCTGGTAACAAAGCTGGGATTCTTCTACTGTGGGTTCCTAAGGGAACATTATTCTTAGACGAGGTCAATCCATGGTGACTTTCCTTATGCGAATGTCGGTATTTGGCACTCATTATAAACGGTACTCCTTTCCCACAGTCCTGGGGCTGCTGCCTTTGAGGGGTTTGTGTCCAGAAACTGAGGAGAACAGACTATGAGGAGCTTTTCCCAGGGGAAAGCTTCTTCACAGTGAGGTCACTCCCTCCACTCTGATCTCCCTCAGAAGACATTAGGACTGTCTCAGCGTCCCCATTGAGCAGAGGGTGGGATTGGTGACTCTGAGACATTGTCACAGAGTGTAGGATCACAGACATTCCACTGGGGCTGGCTGCTTCCCTGTACAATGCAGAGGAGGATTCCAATTACTGCTCCATTCCTTCATAGTCTCCCTGTCAAAAGAAACTGAGGCCAACATTTCCACCACTTGGAATGTAATTTTTGACAGATGGATGGATGCTCTATGGGATGACCCAATGTTTCCACATAGTGGCTGCACATAATTGAAGGCTGCACAATCATTAATTTGTTTAATTTTTTTCAACTAAATAAACAAATACATAAAATGGACATAGGACTGTCTGCAGAATGCCAACGAATTAGTTTCCAACAAAATAAAATACACCCAAGTCTGGGTTTGATTGTACCACAGTGTGGAACCCCTGATCCATGTGTTAAGGCAAGGCTGCAACCCTACACAACAAGATGGACCATGGGGGCCATTGAAAACATTTCACTACAAACAAATCCTCTCCAGGATCAATGAGATTTTTTGCTTTTTTGGTTTGTAGTTTGTATTTAATTTGAGGCAGGTCACACCAAGCAGTGCCAGGGATCACTGGTGGTGTGTCCAAGGGAACAGTGCTGGAAATGGAGCCCAGGTTTCCATCCAGTGGAAGGCAAGTCTGCCCCAAAACTCTATGACTCGTGGCAACAAACCTGTTGGATTAAACAATTAACTCTCATGCCTACATATCAAGCCAGTGAAAAATCACAGTATTTCTTCGAAATTAAAGGTAGTAGAAATTGAGGTAAGAATGCTAGAACAGTGGGGAGTGCATTTCCACAGCATGTGGTGGAGCCAGTTTGAACTCTGGCATCCCAGATGGTGCCCTAAGCACTTCCCAGAGTTAGTCCTGAATGCTGAGCCTGTAATAACTAATCAGCATCACCATGAATGAATGGAAAAGAAATAATAATAATAACAACAACAACAATAATATCCTTAGATTTTAAAAGGACTGATTTTAGCACCCAGTAAGACTAGGGACCCTCTACTCACAGCAGTAGGCTACAAAGTTCCACCTTGAAGTGGCCAGACATCTACTTTCAAGTTACATTCTTATTCCAAGGAACTATCTTGCCAACATAATACTTACATTCAACATGCAGATCTTACCAACTCCCTCGTTTTTGGTGACTCAATTCCCAAATCAAATTGTTGCAGTGAAACTCACTGAAACTGCGATTTCCTTTCTGAAATCAAACATAAAACAGAATGGAAGAGTTAGTAATGCGTGGGCTAGAGTGACAGCACTGTGGTTCAGGCCTTTGCCTTACTCAAGCGTTAATTCCTGAGGGAATGATCCAGGAGTAACCCCTGAGCATTGCTTGGTGTTCCCAAACAAGAATTAAAAAAAAAGAATCAGTAATGGAAAATATTTGAATGACATCCATTTTGGGGAATGCTGGGAGCAGCTTGCGAATCCACGAAGGAGTGTTTTGGGTTTTGTTTTTTAACCAGACCTGGTAATACCTGGGAACATAGGAGATGTCGGTTTTTCTTTTTTTTAATTTATTTTATTTTATTTTATTTTATTTTGCTTTTTGGGTCACACCCAGTGATGCTCAGGGGTTACTCCTGGCTTTGCACGCAGGAATTATTCCTGCGGTGCTTGGGGGACCATATGGGATGCCGGGGATCGAACCCGGGTTGGCCGCGTGCAAGGCAAACGCCCTACCCACTGTGCTATCGCTCCGGCCCCCGATGTCAGTTTTTCAACCTGTGTCTGCCATATGCAAGGCAATTACCCTTCCTACTGTATTAGCTCTTCATCTCAAATCAGCATTTTTTCCATAGGCTCATGCACTCACTATGTAAACAGTAAAGCAAAAGACACTTCTTTTTCACTTCTTATTTTTTTGCTTTTTGAGTCACACCTGGCGATTGACAGGAGTTACTCCAGGCTCTGCACTTAGGAATTGCTTCTGGCGGTGCTCAGGGGACCATATGGAATGCTGGGAATTGAACCCGGGTTGACCAAGTGCAAGGCAAACGCCCTACCTGCTGTATTATCACTCCAGCCCCACAAAAGATATTTCTTAGTGGACTAGAAACAATAGTAGAGAGTGTACTTCCCTCACATGAAGCTGACAGGGTCTGTTCCCGAGTACCACCAAAAGTAACCACTGAAAACTGCCAGGAATAAACACTGAAAATTCCGAGGCCCAAAGCCAAAAATAAATTTAATATACTGACAAAACATGCTAATTATAGGAGGGCAAAAAAAACATGAAAGAGAGAGAAGAGTGGTCACTAGATTCCTTTGAAAGTGCACACCATCAAAGCAGGGTGTACAACAGACCAGTGAAGCACAGACAGACGGTCAACGGCTGTGAATCCCATGAATATTCTAAATATCTGACAGATAAGGAAAAATCACAACAAAGCCAAGAAATAAAAGAACAGGATCATTCTATGACAAGCAATTTGTGAAATTAAGGGCATCGTGAGCGTGGCACAGACACCTGTATCCAGGAGCCTGAGGCCTCCAGGGTCAGCAGCGTGATTCACATGACTCAGGCATCCGCACACTTCCCAGGGCCCGAGCCAAGGAGGGTCCTCAGAAACTTACCTGAACACATGCCTCTTCTCCCTGGGCTCAGGGCTCCTCCTTAAAGCCAGGAGATCACCACAGGCTTCACCCCAGAAACCCCTGTCCCCATAGAGAAATGATATTGGTGATAAGCCAACCCCATGTGTCCCAAACAAAATCAAGCTAATTTCGAAAAGAGCTTGAACAAAAACTGCACTTCTGACAAGCCCGAAATTGGTAGTTATCAGTCACAGAAGTCCCAGGTTTTAATTTCAGTCTGAAATTGAGTTATGCTGAAGCCACCCAAAAAGCACAGGAAGTGACTCCAAGTGAAATACAACAGCAACTGATGGTGTGAGTCCCTAAAAAAATGAACTCATTCTCAGAGCATTAGTCCACCAGGGCGGGCACCTGGTGACACACAGAAAGAGGTTTGATCCCTAGCAACCATATGGCCCAGAAACAATGGCACGAGATATTTCTGAATACACAGCCAGAGGGATCCCTGAGCACTGCTGGGTGTAGGCCCCTAACACAATCAAAACTGAAAACAAATAATAACAAATGAAGTTGCAGGCCAGGTACAGTAGAACACCTGCCATATAGGTGCTGAGCCGGTTTAGTCCACAGCACCCTCATGAGCCCCTGTGGTCGTACAAGAAGTAGATTCATTTAGCAATGGAAGTAACTATTCACAGGAAGCTTATCGATAGTACAGCACGTGGGGGGCTTTCCCATGCTGTTGACTGACCTGGGTAGATACCCTGCATCCCAGCAGTAAGCCTGACAATTTCCAAGTGTGGCCAAATAACAGAAACAGAAAAAGAGAAATGAACATGTGAAAGGTATCAGCATTGCTGTTAATAAACCTGGCCCATCAGAACCACTGTCCCCGGGGAACACACAGCCCAGCCCTGCTCCCAGGCTGCTCTCACCAAAGGTCCGAAGGTCCTGGTAGGTCTCGGCCCTGAGCACATACGCTGTTGGATAACAACAAATACAATAGAAAACAAATCGGTAGATGGAGTTACACTACAGCGGGTCCAGAAACAGTGGGCAGGACTCTCAATCCCCACTGTCCCATCTGGTCCAGCAAGCACTGCCAGCTCCAACATTGGGTGCAAAGCCAGAAGTAACCCAGGAGAATCACTCGTTGTGACCCTCCCATCACCTCACAAAACAAAAGGGAATGCCCTGCCACAGAGGTGTGGTGGGGTGGTGGGGTATCGAGTGGGGGGATGTGAGGGATACTGGGATCATCGATGGTGGAGAATGGGTACTGGTGGAGGGATGGGTACTCGAGCATTGTATGACTGAAACACAAGCACGAAAATATGTAAATCTGTTAACTGTACCCTCACGGTGATTCACTAATTAAAAAAATAATTTTTTTGTAAAAAGAAAAATGTTGCATAGATCAAAGTACAGTCACTTTGCAAAGACAAGTACTATAAGAGAAACAGATATAAAGCACACAATCATTCCTGTCCTAAAATATAATGATCACTAAATGTTGTTAAAATGAAAAAAAATGAAACTGAAGACAGTCTTCAATCCACACCACCCGATAGGGTCCCTGAGATCTGGTATGAATAATTCAGCACTGAGTTAAAAGTACTCACTGAGCACTGCTTGTTGTGGCTAAATCCAAATACAAGGAAACCAACAGACAAGGACAAAGTAGCCTCAAATAGCAGAGTCGGAACACTCAGGGCAGGAATTACATCCGAGGATTCCTTCCTGAAACTCAAGAGACAGAGAGCCTAGAAACCTGTACTTGCCTGTTACTGCATCATGTCACCACATTGTTCTCCTCCCACCTGGGGACAGTGTATCAGATGGCGAGTCAACACATACAGCTTCTGTAATTCGCAAGGATCAGCAGGTGGCTCTGTGGAATCACCCGGAAGAGAAGGCACACCCATGAGCTCCAGATCGGAGCACAACTCATGGCCCTGACCGGAAGTCCCCACACTGGATCCAGAAAGGCCCTGACCAGCATCACCCTCAAAACAGCTCAAAAACCCACCCAGAAAGACACTGCTAGATGTCCCTTCCTCTTCAGGGGACACAGAAGTGCATTGGAATCCATAACGCCCTTTGCTCTCAGGGAAGCTAAGGCAAGCAGCTGACCTGCTGTCCTGTTCTTAGGGCTCTTGTGTCTACCCTAACTGAAAATTCTAAAATTTTTGAAAAAACATATCTAGCTGAATAGATAAAAATCAGGTCTCGGAGTCAGATTAATAAAATACAGGGAAAGGTGGGCACTGGCCTTGCACACAACTACCTAGGTTTGACCTCGCTCATCCCTACATCCACAAAGCCCACCAGGAGTGATTCCTGAGTGCAGAGTCAGAAGGAAGCCCAGACTCTGATGGATGTGATCCCAAAGCAAAAACACACACTCAAGAAATGAGAGTTGTGCACTAAGCAGGAAAAAGTACATCTACTATCACTGGCCTCAGTGATAGCAAAGAACATAGGTTACCTGCCTGGCATGCACATCAATCAAGTTTCAATCTCCATCAGACGGAAAGGGTCCCCACGTCTTGCAGGGGTTGATCAATGAGTAGAGCCAGAAGTAACCCATTAGCATCTCAGACATGACCAACTGAAAATGAATCCATTATACTGTGGAAGGGTGCTTCCAAGGCCAGGGCCTGCACTCCTGGCCTATCTCTTACCACAGAATTCAAATTCTATATAAATCCTGTGAACCCTATGATAAGAACAGAGTGACATGTTGGTGGAAGCTAGGACAAGGCCCAACTGGTAGAGTTCATGGCAGGTCCTGGTGTGACCTGGCAGTTCCTGGTGTGACCCTGAGCTGAAAACAGTCTGTGATGTCCAAGGTTTGCATCCGTCCCACTCAACTTTACACCCTGAATCCCTGAGTACTGCTGGATTTGAGATCACCCCTGCCCTCTGACAATGGCATAGAGAAAGTCGTCTGCCAACAGCAATGTGTGAAATCCAGCAAAAAATCTCAAGGCTCAATTCTTTGGTTTGTATTAGGGACACACCCTGGAATGCTCAAAACTTACAGGACAAGTTTTCACAGATTATGTCATTTTACTCATTCAGTTATGTGATCCTGTGTAAGAAAAGTAGGCAGAACATACATCTGGCCCAAAAGAAATCTAAATGATGAAAGTCTGTAATTTTGCTCAGAGACTCCAATCCCTTACTTTCGTTCTGACAGCCTCTTGTTGAAAGTTTTCCAGCATGTTCACATCTAAGAACTTCCAATGAAGGTATGAACAGAGGGGCCGTAGAGAGCACACCAGGCTGGAGCACATGCTGGCCACATGGAAGCTCAGAGACCTTCAGCGGTACATACTGTCACTGCTAATTTGAACAGAGCAAGTCGCAGCCGTCAAGCACTGCCAGGGGTGCTGAGAAATGCAAGCCCATCTGCTCCCCAAACAGTGAGATAGACCGAGGGAAAGGAGCTCAAGGGCTAAGGAACTGCTTTACTGGTGGGGAACATGGCACGGCTCCCCTACATCCAGAGACACATAGACAGAGGGGAAGAGTCCCTGATCAACTCCAAGTTTGTAGCAAAAAGAGGGAAACTAAAAGAGAAGCCCACAACAGCCAAAAAGAAGTTCGGGAGACAGCAGTGCTCAAGAACACTATGGAATACTGGGGAACAAACCCCTCAGCCGCATGAAAGGCAAGTGCCCTGTCAGTTCTCCTATTGCTCAGCTTTTCTTTTTTTTTTTTGCTTTTTGTGTCACACCTGGCAATGAACAGGGGTTATTCCTGGCTCTTCACTCAGGAATTACACCTGGCGGTGCTCAGTGGACCATAAGGGATGCCAGGAATTGAGTGCAGGTCGGCCGCGTAGAAGGCAAACATCTGTGCTACTGCTCCATCCCCTCTTGGCTTTTCTTTCTTTGTGGTCTTTGGGGCCACATCTCTCGATGCTCAGACACTCCTATTGGGTATGGGAAGATTGAACCCAATTCCGTCCTGAGCAAGACCAACACCTTCCTTGCTGTACTAAGGCTCCCGCCCCTATAGGGAGACCTAGTGCACCAGGTCCCTGCAAAGCCCGTTTCTGCAAGTACTCACCAGAACAGAAGGGGCAGCCTCTGGTGCGGAAGAAATACCAAGTTCAATGAGGGATTGCTCTGAAACCTGACAGGTGAAGCAGAAATTATTTTTCTGGGGAAAAATAAAATCAGAGAGTTAGCAGAGATAGTACATGGATAGGATGCTTTTCGTTCAAGCAGCTGAGCCCGGGTTACTATGCAAGAGCACACAAGTTTCCCCACCCCAGCACTGCCAAGAGACACACCTGAGCTAAGATCCAAGAGTGAGCCCTGAGCACTTGCCAGCTTGGACCAAAAACTACAATTAATAATAACAGAATTATAGTTGGTGGGGTTCTTGTCTTGCATGTGTCTACCCAGGTTTGATCGCTAGCATCCCACGTTTCCCTGAGCACCACCATAAGTGATCCCTGAGTGCAGAGGTAGGAATAACCCCTGAACATTGCCATGTGTTTCCTCACCCTAAAATAACTAAAAATTATGTAAAACAAATAAATAAAGGTGTGGTGACCAATGGTCATCCTTCGATTGCATTATGGTACATCTTGGGGTACATTCTGGAAGTGACCAGACTATTACTTGCTACATTTTGTTGCACGAACCCCTCTGGTCCAACACAGCCCAGATGCTACACCCACTTCCACTTCTTACAGCTCCGCATCTCCCAGGATCCCAAGAACGTACCACAGGCGCAAGGAACCCGGGAAAATCAAACGGTCGGCCACACACTCCTGAGTCCCCGGCCGTGCAGAGGGCAGTGCACTGGGAGAGCACCTGCCGTGCACAGGACTGACAGGACTGAGCCTGACATTCCACAGGACATTAAGTCCCGCCAGGAGAGTCCCCAGGTGCAGAGCCAGGAGGGACCATGAACGCTGCGGGATGTCGGTCAAAAGTTATGAAATAAACTATTGATTTTAATTAAAAGAGAGACTCGCATCCCCCCTTTCCAGGGAAACCGACCCTTTGACTCTGACCCCATAATCACCCCAATGACGGAAGTGGTCCGAAAAGGACCGCCCTGGAACATTCCCGGGTCACCCCCCACACCAGCCCTTGACCCCCGAGGGCTCCAAGTGTCCCTGCAGGAACCAATGAGGAGGTGGCTGCGCACGCCCCGCCGACCTGCGGGGAAAGTGGGGAAACTGAGGCTCCCTCTTGTCTCACTTTCTCTCTGGTTGGGGCCTGGAGAGACAGGGCAGCGGGGAGGGCGGGCCCTTGACCGACACACCATGGGGTGCCCCGACCCCCGGAAGATCCCGTGCACAGACCAGGATTCTACCCGAGCCCCACCAGGCGCGGTCAGGGCTCCCCGGGACTCGCGCCCAACAGCAGCCCTGAGGTAAGTTCCCTCAGAAAACCACTCATCTTCCTGAAGGGCAGGGACGAAGGGACGAACCTCGGCAGGTCGAGGGGGCCACCCGGATGGGGCCACACCCATGGGCCCGGGCACGGCTGGGTGCGACCCTGGTGTGATCCCTGTTTGCCCTGGGCACCTCCTTCCCCTTAGACCTGCTCCTAGATCTCTGACAATGGCAGCAGGCTAGAAATTCCACCACCCACAGGCAGAGACTCTGTGACGTCACCCACACTTCCGGCCGGAGTTTTAAAGGGCCAGACTCCAACTATTCCTGACCTAGTACTTTCTGCTCAGGAAAGTTGATTTTTTTTCCCGTTTCTCATCTTGGATCAGGTCAGCAGGAAATCTGTGGGGTCGCCAACTACCGGATAGACAGACTATGAAGCCAAAGTGTTTATGTTTTCACAAAGGGGATAAAATCCACAAGGATTCCCTTGCAAATACCCACCAGTAAGTGCTCCAACACTGACCCCCAACCAACACCACAAAAAACAATGCTCAGAAATCACTGGGCGTTAATATCCAGATATCATAATGTCTTCCGTTCACTGATACATTTTTGGTGGGCACGTACTATAGTGCCGAGCACTTTTCCCTGACTGCTCAGGGATCACTCCACACTGGGCTCGGAGAACCCTCTGGGGTTTTAACCATGGATCCTGGGTCAGCACCTCCCAGCAGGACTGTCCTGATTTTTGTTGATATTGCACTGCACTTCCAATTGTTGCAGGAGCTCCAACTGTTCATGTATTCAGTTACAGGAGTGAGCTAGAAACTAAGTAAATCATATGCCCAGAATTAGTGAAACTAATTTTGTGGGTGACCCAGAATCAGGAGTAGGAAATGGTGAATGGAAAAGTATTATATGTGTAATCAATATTCCTTTATGTCTGTGTGTGCTCATAGCCATTGGGGTTCTCATGCTGCTCTTAGCTCTGTGCTCAGCAACTCTTCAAACAGTGCTCAAGTTCGACTATGAACTGAATTTAATTGGGATCTAAAATGGATCAGCCACATGAATGGAAGGTCCCTTCCCTGCTCTGTAATGAGTAGTCATTTAGTAGTTTGGTTGTGGATGAATTGTACTGTAGCACTGTCGTTCAGTTGCTCACCAATTTGCTCAAGCGGGCACCAGTAATGTCTCCATTGTGAGACTTCTTGTTACTGTTTTTGGCATATCAAATATGCCATGTGGAGCTTGCCAGGCTCTGCCATACTGGCAGGACACTCTCGGAAGCCTGCCGGGCTCTCCGAGAGAGACGGAGGAATCAAACCCAGGTTGGCCCCATACAAGGCCAACACTCTACCCACTGTGCTATTATGAAACAAAAATAAAATTCTTCAAAATCTGAACTAGTAGTGAAGAAGAATTGTACAGCGCTTGTGCCAAGAAACAGTCTTTTTTTCAGATATGCTGATGTATTGTTCAGCTATAATTTGATGTTTGTTACAGTAGCACTGTCATCACGTTGTTCATCGATTTGTTCGAGTGGGCACTAGTAACGTCTCCATTCTGAGACCTGTTATTGTTTTGGGTGTGTCAAAAACGCAATGGGTGGCTTGCCAGGCTCTGCCGTGCGGGACAGAGGAATCGAACCCAGGTCGGCTGCGTACAAAGCAAACGCACAGCCCGCTGTGCTATCGCTCCAGCACTATATTAATTTTGTGAGGGGGCACATCAAGCAGTGCTCAGGGATGAGTCCTAGTGCGGCACTGGGGGCATATGGGTTGTTGGGGATGGATTCAACTTTCTACTTCATACAAAGCAAGTGTCCTCCCCACTGTGCTATCACTAGGGCCCACAAAAATCGCAAACTGTTGTTAAAATGTCTAGAATTTAAATTGGTGAGAAAACAAACTGGCAATATCAAACAGATGTAGGAAATAAATTTATGTGAATATTATTATATCTGAAAGATAGTACTGAGAGTATACTGCCCGCACGGCAGAGCCTGGCAAGCTCCCTGTAGCATATTAAATATCCAAAACAGTAACAGTGAGGGGTCTCTTTCGCTGGACCCTGAAAGAGCTTCCAATGTGGCATCTTAGGTACAATGAGGAAAAAGAGGCTGCTAAAATCTCAAGGCGAGGACGAATGGAGACATAACTGGTGCCCACTCGAGCAAATTGATGAACAATGGGATGCCAGTGATACAGTGATTGTTACATGTGATTGCAGGGTTTTTAAGATTAAGAATTTTTCAATCTTTTTGTAGCTATCAGAGGTATTACCTATTTATATTTACTTCTTTTATATTTATAATTGACTATATTTATATTTATATTTAAATCCGCAGAGTAACTGGGTGTAGCCCTCCAAAGAAAACAAAATACCCAGAAGCCAGCCATCGACCCCAGCACCCCCTATGCTCCCTGAGATCTGTCAGAAGTGATCCTTAAGCACTGAGGCATGAGTATCCTTTAAGCTGGGTGTGGTTCAAAAGACAAATACAACTGACTCAAATGTGGGCTCATACAGCAAACAGCCGGGCCCTCCGACAAAGAGGCACATGGCAGGGTCCTTCCTGAACAGCTCAGAGACATTCAGCCCCTGAAGCCTCCTGTCAATGCCTCGCCTCATCTTGTCACTCTCCTCCTACCTGGGGACGGTGTGTCACGTGGCCTATCAGCATTTTCTCCCGCCTCTGTTTTTCCTGAGTATCAGAGACCTGGAGGAGAAGTCAGAGTTGTAAGCACTGGAGAGGAGCACAACCACCAGCTCTGACCAGACACAGCCATGGGCACCAGCTGACAGGCCCGCCTAGGGGACACTGCCCGATGCTTCTGTCTCCCGGGCAGATGCAAAATGGTTTGGCATCTATGCTGCATTTCGCAACACAAGCTCTGGGCTTGGCTACAAGGCAGAATACTCAGCCCTGCCTCGGCCTGGGAACTCCTCCCTGGGTCCCACAGAAGGTTCTCAGAGACCCAGCCAGGGGCAGATTCCAAGGACAGGCACTCACGCACATCAGCACCCAATGCAGGCTGGCATCTGGGCTGCACCCCCCTGCAACCAAAGCCAAAATATGGCTCTATCAAGGTTGGGGGGTGAGGGGAGCCCCACAGTCCTCTAAAAAACTTTCTACATGCACACGTGCTCGCATACACACACACCCTTTATGCACTATACTTCGTACACATACACACACACCCTTTGCCTGCAGTACTTCATAGACACACACACACACACACACATACCCTTTATGCGCTATACTTTCTACAAATACACACACACACCCTCCTCACCTATAGCCAGGGGTCTCAGCAGGGCTTGCAACTTGATGTGAAGAAGCAGAAACTCCTGTTCACACAGACAGTAAAACTGCTACGATGCTTGCCTTGCTGACACCAGACAAACCTCTGCATCCCAACAGCCCCCAGAGCACTCAAGGAATAATGGTTGGGGGCCAGAGTAAGCCCTCGGGGTATCAGAGCACATAATAGCCCCCCATTCTCCACACCAAAAATAGCCCCAAAAAGAAACTGTCATTGGCAAACCCCAGTCACCTACAGATCCACTGCTCGGGATGCCTCATCCCACCAGGGCAGTCAATAAAAAAGGATGTGACTCTGCCCCTCAAAGTGAATCTGGAGATTCTACAGTAGCGAGACTGGGGCCAAGGCTCCAACACGGTCAGTTGGAAGGTTTGGATGGCCAAACACCCGCCCTCGGCAGGTCCCTCACCCCCAAGGCCCGCAGCCTCCGCCCTCAGCCCTGCGCACACCCGCCACTGCCCCATCTCAGAGCTGGAGGCGATCATGGGTGCAGGAGCCCCCCAGGATCATGCACTCACACCCTTGACCCCTGCACCCTGGAACAGCCCCCACTACACAACACAAAGCTCCACCTCACCTCAGGAACCGCCTGGATATCAGGGAACGAGTGAAAAACAAGCGCGAAAGTGCCCCCAAGCTGGTGGGAACCCACAGCTCAGCGTGGAGATGGGGAGTCTGCCCCAGCCCTGCCATAAAATCGGACTTCAGAGCCCTGCGTGCTGGCAGGGGACCCACTTTGTCCTTTACCCATGTGAACAATGACTATCTCACCCCGTTTCCAGGAATAGAATCACCAGGAAGGCCCCACTGTGATGTCACTTACGTTTCAACAAGCAGCCTTAAAGGGCCAGACTCCAGATGTGCAGAGAACCATTATCCTCACCCAGCTGAATCTGTGGCTCAGGGGGGTTGGACTCGAATAAAGGGGTGGAGAGGGAGCTGCTGGAGTGGCCTGTCACACAGTGGGGGCTAGCGGGTGGTAAGGAGAAGTTTCCTGGTCTTGTACTGGGCGAACAAAGAACCAATGCTCTCACACAGTCCATCAGGAGAAACGCAAGGGGCTCATTGAAAGGAAAACAGGCAGATAGGGAGCGGGTGGGGCACAGGACAATGAGTTTCTGGGGAAGGCATCTATCAAGATGGGGTGAAAGCAGTGACCCCCAAACCATACCTAAAGATGTAGAGAGGAAATTGGCCACACAGCAGCCCAGAGAGCTGGAGAGACACTGGAACAGGGGCAAAGGCTGGTAAGAACATCAGAGAGCACTGTCCAGTCAACACTCTACCGCGTGATAACACCTGAGTAGTGTGTTATCACAAGTTCAGGAACAAAATTATGAACACAGAGAGTACAGTGCGCTGCCACCTGCTGTGAACTTGCTTGATGTGAGTTAGTTAAACTAATTTTGAACCAACAGTCACAGGGGACAAGTGTAAACACATCCAACCCCATTCTATGGGGCATGAGTATGAGACACCTCAGCATGCTAGAGGAGCTCAGGGCCTCTCCCCCTACCACTGCGGTCAGGAAAAACCAGCCTCCACCCACATTTCAGGCTGATGAGCCCAGGAATCCCTCACAGGAAGCCAGATGTGCTACAATGACACTACCAGAAGGTTCCAGCTGGTTCGGGACTTGTCTTCAGCCACCCCAGGAATAAATCCAATGAGCACTGCAGAGGGTAACACCTGATCACAGACCCAGTAGGACCAAAAAAAGCAACACTGAGTTGGAGCAACACACGAGATACACCTCCCTCGCCAATGCCACATCCCACAGTCCCTGTTCTATGTTCCAGGGATGAGAAAGGACACACAATGTCCAGCAAGTGACTCAAAGCTGTGTGAGGACATATAGGACTGTAGGACTCGGAAATCCTATTTCAGGGCCACCCAAATCCTTCCTGAGGCAGGTATAAGTGACTTGACCCCCAATACCTCTGCCGGCCCGAGATCCTTTGCTCCCAGGGACTGGCGCATCCTCAGAACTGCGCATATACAGCAGCGAGTGAATAAGAGACTGTGACTGAGCAGGCAAGGCTCTCAGAGCGGGAAGGACAAAACAGGTGAAATGCATGTCCCGGGGCCAGTCACTGAAGCAGCCAGGGTGCAGACGGGGCCTGCACTCCTGGGTCCTGATGACCGTCAGAGGTGAATCCGGAGCACAGAGCTAAGAGGAAACCATAAGTATCTCCACTGTGGCACAAAAACAAAAATGAAAGAACACAAAGTAGCAGGATAGAGTAACAGGACAGTGAGTCCAGGAAACCCGGGTAGGGCTGGCGATCCCTGCTGTCCATATGGTCGAGCAAGAACCCTGAGGTGCAATGTTGGAGTGCAGAGCCAGGACTAATCACAAGAATCACAGGGTGTGGCCCCCCATCACCTCCCCAACAAAACAACCCCCACCAAGAAGTTAGCCTTATACCACAGGTACCCAGTAAGATCCAAGTCTGACAACAGTGACTCAGGAGCACAGAGTTGGGAGTACTTCTTGACCACTATCAAATCTAACAAAACAAACAGGGACAAAAGTGGCCTCAGAGAGCACTCAGTCACCCCTGCCAAGAAACCTGTTCCAGGGTTTCCTAAAATAGCTTGAGACAGATTGGCCAGGAAGCTTGTTCACACCTGTCACTTCTCGTGTCATCCTGTCAATCTCCTCCTACCTGGGGACAGTGAATCAGAAAGCATGTCACATCTTCCCGTCTCTAATTCCTGAGAATCTGAAATAACCTCTGTGCAAGACCTGGAGAAGTCCGAGCTGTGAGCACCAGAGAGGAGCACAATCTCCCAACCTTGACCAGAAGTGCCAGCACTGGAACTGGAAATGCTCTGACCGGCAGAAATAATCCGGCACCAGATCGCTGACCTACCTGGGGAAGACACTGCCAGAAGCTCCTTCTTCTCCTGCAGACACTAAGTCGGCTGGGATCCGGGCTGTCTGACCAGACCAGTCTGTTGGGCTCGGCTACAGGAGAGGAAACTGTTCCCTGGGACTCTTCCCTGAACTCTACAGGAAGGTCCCTTCAGGCGGGCACCAGGGGCTGACTCTGAGCCCAGGTGCTTAAGCACCTCAGCACCCCCTGCAGGCCCACACTAGGGCTGCCCCCTGCCCCGCCCCCAGTGAACACAGCCCTGAAAGTGGCTCTGCCATGGGGCAGCCAAAGGCGTTCAGCATGGACGAACCTTCAGTCACCCTCTGGCAGGTTGGACAGGGACACGTGCGTGGGACATTACTACTGGAGCCCGAGGTCACTTCTACGTCCAGCTCAGCCCAAGGCACAGCCCCAGACCTGTCCAGCTAGTACCCGTCTCTTCTGGGTCCTGATTTACTCTAATCCCAATCAGCACAACTGCAATGGCCTCACCCAGCACTCGCTCCTGTCTTGCAGCAATATATTTGAGAATTGCACAAACAGCATGTTGTAGAGTATAAGTACCCTATATCTGGCTATTTACTAAGGACCATGATATAAACTGTTTCTATTATTTATCTATAAATCTTCCATTCTGGGGGACAGAGTGATAGTACAGCATGTATTATCAGCTTACCCAAGACCAATACCCGGGCAAACCTTATGGGCGACTGGCAGCAGTGATCCCTAAGATCAGAGTCAGGATTAAGGCCTGAGCACTGTAGGGTGTGGCCCAGAAGTATAGCAACAACAAAATGGAAACTAAGAAAGGGGGGAAAAAAGAAAAATTCACATGCAAAGACAAATTCTCACTTAAAACATTTAAACAGTCAGAGTGTGTCCTTAAAACCCTGTTCAATGGCTTTTTCTATGCTGCAAAAGCCTATGGTTTCTCCTGAATCCTCATTCTTCTCTCACATATTTCATGTGTGTGTGTGTGTGTGTGTGTGTGTGTGTGTATTGGGTCAGAAGCGGCAGTGCTCAGGAGTGATCCCTAGATCTGCACTCATGGATCAGTCTCGGCAGGTCTGAGGAATCCTGATGTGCAGGGCTCAGTCTTTGCTTGGCAGGTTCGAGGCAAGCGCTCTAATCTCTGTACCAAGGCTCCTGGCATTGCTGAGTAAAATCTTCCCCAGCACACTAGAAGTGATCCCCAAATAAAGCTCCTCTCTCCACAAAACACTACCTGCCTCCAAACACACAACCCAGAGAAACAAAACGACCCACTGTACTTACCCAGTGGGCAGTCTCCGGGAGCCACCAGATCAGGGAGATTTGAAGTGAGGGAGGCTTCGCTTCTTGACGTGTGAGAATAGAAATTCCTGACCTAAACAAAACACCAATTTTGGGGTAAGACAGATAATCAGATAGGATGCTTTCCTTGTTGTCCCCAACCAATTTTCCGCACCCGATACGACTCCCTGAGCACCGAGGGAATAATTCCAGAGCTTAGACAGGAGTCAAACCGGAGCATCTCCGCGTGGAAGGCCTTTGAAAAACATATAAGCAGCAAACTAAAAATAGGGGAAAACGTAAGTTTTCTTTGTCAAACCCCAGCCCCTTGTGAGACCAACATCCTGGCGGTGCTCAGGGGACCATATGGGATGCTGGGAATCGAAACCAGGTTGGCTGCGTGGAAGCCAATTGCCATACCCACTGTGCTATCGCTCCAGCCCCCAACCCATCTACCCTATTAAAGAACATTTCCAGGGCCATGCTCCTAAGATGATAGCTTTTGGATATATATAGCCTTAATCCGTACTGTGAGCAGATAGCAGGAAGCAGCCCTCAAGCACTAGCAGGTGTGCAGACAAACCCCACCTCATTGGATCCCCTAGAAGTGAGACAGAACCCAGAAAGAAGAGCTTAAAGAGCAGAGCATGTACTTGAAGATGTGGGTCATGGAATCTGCGACACCTTTTGTTTAGGTCAGAAGGGCAGAGTCCCTGACCATCTCCAAATCTGAATCAAAAAGGAAAAACAGAAAAGAATAGGCAGGTTGCTGGAACAATAGTACAGCATGTAGGGTGTTTGCATTGCATGTGGCCGACCCAGGTTAAATTCCGAGCATCCATATGGTCGCCAAGCACCACGAGGAGTAACTCCTGAGTGCAGAGCCAGGAGTAACCCCATGCTTAGCCAGGTCTGATCCAAAATAAAATAAAAGCAACGAAAATAACAGTTAGGAGAGATATTCACAAAGCCCAAAAGATGTTCAAAGAATGCTCATTGTCATGACAAATATTGGAGTGAGACTTTTTTCTGGGGGAGTTTTGTTCCACACCTGGCAGTGTTCACTGGATCCTATGAAATGATGAGGATTGAATCCAGGCAAACTGTGTGCAAGGCGAGTGCCCTACTAGCAGTACCATCACCTATCACATATGGTTTGGGAGAGATGGACAGTGGGGAGGGCTGTGCTGAGACACTTGACAGATGAAGCAAAAAAATCTTTTTTCTGTAGAAAAAATTACATAGGTTTAGCAGAGACAGTGCAGTTGATACGTTGTTTTTCTTTCTAGCTCAAAAACCACATTCAATTCTCCAAAGCAGATAGGGTCCCTGAGCAGTGCCAGGAACAATGTTGACCTCAGATCCTAGACTAAACAATGAGCACTGAGTGCTGTGAACCACACTCTACAATTAAAAAAAATAAAAATAAATCTTTTTTTTCTGTGCAAAGGGGCTGGAGACATAGTACACCAGAAGAACTGCTTGTCCTGCAAGCAGAAAAACCAGATTTGACTACTGGCATCTAATATGTTTTCCCTGAGCACCGTCAGGAGTAACCACATATCGTCATATGTGCCCCGAACCAAAAAAATGACTACTAAAAATGAATTAACTGAAATATATCAATAAAGGCGAGGGAGCCAACGGTAACCACATATTTCACTATGGGAGAGCTCAGGGCACCCACTTAAGTGTGCTTGTTACTCCTGATAAGATTGCACACTAAGTTGCATGACCCCTGAGGTCCAACAAAGCCCTGATGCACCACCCCCTCTGTCACCAGGCTCTGCATCCACTTACAGCTTCCTGTGCGACCCCCAGAACCTACCAATGACTAGGAAGCATGTGAAAGTCAAAAATCTCCACCAAATACTATTGAGCCACAAGCAAGCAAGGAACTGTTCCCCCTACCCCCACAGGGCAGGAGGCTAGTACACTGAGAGGACATTTGCCTCGTATGCTGCTGTGACTGAAGCCAGCAGCCCCTAGGATACCCTGAGCATCCCCAGGACAGATCCCTGAGTGCAGAGCCAAGAGTTAGCCCTGAGCAATTTTTTTTAAAGGCAAAGTAAAAAAAAAAAAAAAAAAAAAAAAAACAACGCCTCCACAGATACCTTTGAAAAGGGTGTCTGTGACCCTTAGGATGACTCCGGATTCAGTCTCAGGAGTGAAAGGCGGCCAGCAACAGGCTGGCCTGGGGACACTCCCCACATGACCACCGCCCCCACCTGTGACCATCCTTGCAAGGGAGCTAACACACGCCTAAGGCACACAACCCGGGGAAACCGAGGCTCCTTCGGGCTCTATCACTTTCTCTTTGGATGGGGCCTAAGCAATAGGTCAGCAGGGAGGGCTCAGGCCTGGGGTCCCCTGACCCCCAGTAGGGATTTCTGAGCAGAGCCAAGAGTTGCCCCCAGCACCGTGGGTGTGCCCCTGAAACACACTGAACAATAATTTAAAGAGAAATGACTCTCTCGTGTTTGGTCCGTTATTTTCGTTGTTTTGGAACTTTCCGAGCAACCTCACTCCCCAAGCTCGTGTTCTTCCCCCTCCCTGCGCTGCTTGTCACCACCCGGGTTTCTGGAGATTTCGGGGTGATCATTCCCGGCCAGGCTCAGGGGATCCTGTGTAGTCGCAGGGATCAGGCCTGTGCCCTCCCCGAGACTGACTGACGGCCCCTCCACATCTCTCTAGAGTCTCTTCAGGAGAACCCCCATTGTTCCTGAAGCATTTCCGCTCATGGCCTTAAAGGGCCAAGCTCCAAGGATTCCTAACCACCTAGTCTCTGGTAAGGAATGTAATTTTTTCTTGTTTCATGCCTTCAGTCAGGTGACCAGGATATCTAGGGGACACCAGGTCCAGGATAAATGGAGAGTGAGGGACTGAACAGATGGCATATGCCACAAAGAATTTATGTTTTCATTAAAAGAATAAAGGCTGGAGTGACAGCTCAGCCGGTGTTTGCCTTGAACACAAGCAACCTGAGTTCGATTCCTCCAACCCTCTCGGAGAGACCGGCAAGCTACCAAGAGTATGGTGCCCGCACAGCAGAGCCAGGCAAGCTACCCCTTGCATAATCGATTGCCAAAAACAGTAAAAAGTCTCACAATGGAGACGTTACTGGTGCCCACTTGAGAAAATCGATGGGCAACGGGATGACAGTGACAGTGAAAAGAATAAAGTTCACTAAGATTCCATGCAAACCACCTCCCGGACCATGCCTCAGCATGATCTTATCCTGCCTGTTGTTCCCAAGGATCAGCATTAGGCTGCAAACCAGAGACCTGGAGGAGAATTCAGAGTGGAGGGCAGAGAGAGGACAGACCTCTAGCCCTGACCTGGAAAGTTCCTGCTTGGACCCGGAGATGTCCTGATGGCAGGCACTCTGGGGTACCAGGTCAAGCCCCACTTCGGGGAGACACTGCCAGAAGCTCCTTCCTCTCCTTGGGATGCAAAGTAGGCTGGAATTTGAGCTGTTTGTCAGGAGAGGAGTGACAGGCCTGGTGGACAGGGGAGGATATTGCAGCCCCAAGATCCGGGACTCCTCCCTGGGTCCCAAGGAAGGTCCTTCTGGGCCCAGCCAGGGGCTGCCTCCTAGGCCAGCACCCCTTTGGTTAAGCACCCCTGAGCTTCAGGGCTGCCCACAGCAACCACAGTCCCCAAAGTGGCTCTGCGTGGGGGCAGCCACAGGGACTCAGCATGAACAAAACTTTATTTTTGTTCTGCTCACAAAATTATCATGAGAGTGTATGTCTGTTTGTGAGTGTTTTTCGATGTTTGGGTCAGAACAGGTAGTACTCAGGGTATATTTGAACTTGTCACTCAGGGATGACTCCTGTTTTGGCTTGGGGGACCGTTTGGAATTCCAAGGATTGAACCTGGGTTGGCCTCGTGCAAGGTAAGAACCTTCCCCGCTGTACTACCACTCCGTCCCTTTCAAAATGAATTTCTTTCCAACACAGCAGGAGTGATCCCTAAGCAAGTATCTCCTCCTCAAAGAAAAACCCAACTACCTCGGATTGGTGTTTGAATATTAAATGTAATCAAATATAGTAAACTACATTATAAAATAAAAAATAACCCCTTGCTTTAAAAATAACCCCTTTAGGACCCTTCTTCACTGCTGGTGGGAATGCCGACTGGTTCAGCCCTTCTGGAAAACAATTTGGACGATTCTCAAAAAATTAGATATTGAATTCCCATTTGACCCAGCAATACCACTGCTGGGAATATATCCCAGAGAGGCAAAAAAGTATAATCAAAACGACATCTGCACATGTATGTTCATCGCAGCACTGTTTACAATAGCCAGAATCTGGAAAAAACCCGAATGCCCCAGAACGGATGACTGGTTGAGGAAACTTTGGTACATCTATACAATGGAATACTATGCAGCTGTTAGAAAAAAGGAGGTCAAGAATTTTGTAGTTAAGTGGATGGGCATGAAAAGTTTCATGCTGAGTGAAACGAGTCAGAAAGAGAGAGACAGACATAGAAAGATTGCGCTCATCTATGGTATATAGAATAACAGAGTGGGAGACTAACACCCAAGAACTGTAGAAATAAGTACCAGGAGGTTGACTCCATGGCTTCGAGGCTGGCCTCACGTTCTGGGGAAAGGGCAACTCAGAGAAGCGATCACCAACTATATTGTAGTCGAAGGCCATGTGGAGGAAGGGAGTTGCGGGCTGAATGAGGACTAGAGACTGAGCACAGCGGCCACTCAACACCCTTATTGCGGGCCGTAGAAGCTAAATAGAGAGAGAGAACAGAAGGGAATGCCCTGCCACAGTGGCAGGGTGGGGTGAGGGGGAGATGGGACTGGGGAGGGTGGGAGGGACGCTGGGTTTACGGGTGGTGGAGAATGGGCACTGGTGAAGGGATGGAGCATACTCGAACTTTGTATGAGGGAAGTATAAGCACAAAAGTGTATAAATCTGTAACTGTACCCTCACGGTGATTCTCTAATTAAAAATAAATAAATTTAAAAAAATAAATAAATAAAAATAACCCCTTTACAAGCAAAATTCACCCCAAGAGCCAGGGTCGCCTGGCCAGGGTCAGGGAGCTGACGAAGAATTGAGAGATACTTCTCAACTTTTATTTCAATAAAGAAATTCTGTATCAGGAAAAAACACCAAAGTAGACTGGAGAGACATTAAAGAGAATACGGTGCTTCCCTTAATGAAAACGATCAATCCTCGGCATCCCATATGAAAATATGATCACTAATGGAAAAAAGTTTCTGAAGGTAGAGCCTGGAGTAACCTCTGGGGAACTACATGTGTGCCCACCCCCCAAAAAAAACCAACTAAAATAGAAAGTAAATATTCACTTACAGTCCCCAGAAACATGCTAGGTCAGGCCCCCAGGATTCCTAACGGCCCCTGCCAATGAAAAAGTCGAACTTTAACAGGGTCCTTCACCACTGGGGGCTGAGGAGCTGCCCCTCAAAGAGATCTGGCAGTTTACATACGCACGTCTACACCAAAAGCATCGGGAGAGGGTCCGTCTCAACCCCTGGTTGAGAGGGTTGGGATGGTCAAGACCTCTGCCATCAGCAGGTCCGACACCCCAAGACGTGCAGCCCCCCATGCTCTGCTCTACACCCGGGCCACACTGCCCCATTGCAGAGCTGGAGGAGGAGATGCCCCCAAAGATCACAGGCTCACACCCGAGACCCCTGTGCTGCGCAAATTTCCCTCCACTGCAACCACCAAAGCTCCACATCCTCCTAAAGCCTCGGGAGCACAGCGGACCCCAGGAACCAACTGGATATGGCTGTGAGAAGTAAAAACCAATCACAAAGCTCGCAAAGCTGGCGAGGCCCCGTGGGTCACAGTACAGGGACTGGAAGTGAAAGTCGCTCATGTCCTGCCCCTAATTGGCCTTCAGTGTCCCCCTTCGACGGTGAAGTATCACTTTGTCCATTAAACACATGCCTGTAGGCAGCCTGATCCACTTGACATCATTAGGAAACGAATGTGCACATGGAAGACTCCCGTCTGTGTCATCATCCATTTCACCAAGGAGCATTAAAGTGCCAGGTTCCAAGTGTAGACAGACCATTATGCCAGCCCAGGTGAATCGGTGCCAGGGGGATGGGCTCGGATAAAGGAGAGGAGAGGCAAGTGCTGGAGGGGCCGGTCACAGAGTTCAGGGCAGTGAGATAAGGCGGAGTCCCTTTCTCCTGTACTGGTCAAACAAAGAACTAGTGCTTACACACACACACACACACACACACACACACACACACACACACACACCTCCATCATAAAAACAGAAGCAGCTGATTCAAGGCAAAACAGACAAAGGACTCATGGGTCAACGAGTTTCTCTGGGAAGTCATCCATGAAGATGGGGTAAAAGCAGTGACTCTGAAGCCAGCCCTGAAGATGCAGAGGAACTGGCCTAGCAGCAACCCAGAGACCTGGAGAGACAATGGACAGGACTGAAGTCTGGCAAGAACATCAAAGAGCATTGGACAGTGAGCACTCTACTCCTTGAAAACACAGGAGCAGAGAACTCTCACCTACAAGGAAACCCCAGGACGCAGCTTTAGAAACATGTTTTCAACCAAGAGTCTGGGGCCGGAGAATAGTACTTTGGCTTATTTGAACATGGTTTCTCTGAGTTCCATTCTGGCATCCAGCACAACGCCAGGACAAACTCCTAAGAACTGCCAAGTAAGGCATAAATTACGTAAAATTTCAATTTATTATTTCAATAAATAAATCCAATGTGTGGACCAACCCTAAGAACAGAGGTACATAGGAGTTAATGAGCACCAAACCGTGCAGGATCATTTTGTAGACTTGGTCCTTTGGACACACCAAAAACGGTTTTAATCAATCTGGTGGCTAGTAGGGTTGAGATTATGCCATTTCCAGATGCAAAGTTTTGTCATCTTTTCACCTAATAAACTGAAACGAGGAGAGTGGAATCCAGGACAGTGACCGCCCTTTACTATCAGTCATCACAGATGATGCTGCTGCCTGCAGAGATGGGAGTGTGGGTGCTCCTCCAGGTTCCCACCGTCTGTAACACATTTTGCTCAAGACGCCCACTCCACCCTTTCATAGACCATCAGAAATCTTTCTATGCATATTCAAGCCCATTTCAACTATCTCCAATCCACCCTATCAAAGAACATTGACAGGGCCAGTATCGTAAACTTCTCAGAAATATTTATCCTCAATGCTTAGGTAAATTTGATAAAAATCTGAATACAGGGGGCTGGAGTGACAGCACAGCAGTTAGGGCGTTTGCCTTGCACGCGGCTGACCTGGGGTTCTGTTCCCAGCATCCCATATGGTTCCCTGAGCACAGCCAGGGGTAATTCCTGATTGCAGAGCTAGGAATGACCCCTGAGCATCACTGGGTATGACCCAAAAAGAAAAAAGAAATCTGAATACAAGGAGTGCAGAGTTGATAGAGCGGAAAAGTGCTTGATTGCATAAGACAAATGCAAAGGAAGATTCCAATTATTGCTCCATTCCTTAAGAGTCTCTCTGTCAAAAGAAACTGAGGCCTACAGGTTGGTTTCTAACATTTCCACCACGAGGAATGTAATTCCTGACATGTGGATGGATGTTCCACAGAACAAACCAATGTTTCTACATGGTGGATGCACAAAATTGAAGGCTGCGCAATCATTAATTTGTTTTTTTTTCAACTCAATAAACATATAAATAAAATGGACAGACGGCCGTCTGCAGAATGTTAAAGAAAATAGTTTCCAGCAAAATAAAATACACCCAAGTCTGGGTTTGGTATAGCACAGGGTGGAGCCAGTAATGCATGTGTTAAGCTTGGTAGGCTGCAACCCTACCAAGCAAGATGGACCGTGAAGGCCACTGAAAACACCTCACCACAAATGAATCCTCTCCAAGATCAATGAGTTGTTTTGCTCTTTTTTGGTTTGTAGTTTGTATTTATTTTGAGGCGGGCCATACAAGCGGTACGAGGGATCACGAATGGTAGTTTCCAGGGGAACAGCAGGAGTGCTGGGAATGGAGCCCAGGTTTCCATCCTTGTGGAAAGCAAGTCTGCTCCCAAAGCACTATCACTCGTGACAACAAACCAGTTCTATAAACAAAGTTTATAGAACTCTTGTGCTTACTTTTTTTTTTTTTGCCTTTTGAAACACAACCAGCGATGCACAGCTAATGTTACTCCTTGCTCTGCACTCAGGAATTACTCCTGGCAGAGCTCAGGGCACCATATGGGATGCTGGCAATTGAACCCAGGTCGGCTACGTGCAAGGCAAACTCCCTACCTGCTACGCTATCACTCCAGCCCATCTTGTGCTTACTTTTGACCCAATAAAAAAAATCACAGTATTTCTTCGAATTTAAAGATAGTAGGAATTGGGGTTGGAATGCTAGCACAGTGGGGAGAGCACTGCCATTGCATGTGGTGGATGCAGTTTGACCCTTGGCATCGCACATGATACCCTGGGTACTTCTAGGAATAATGCCTGAGTGCTGAGTTTGACCTATCAGCATCACTCTGTGTGAATGAAAAAGCAAGAAATAATGAAAACAATAACAATAGGAATATCTTTAGATTTTACAATGACTGATTTTAGCACCCAGTGGAACTACAGGCCCTTGACTCCAGCATTAGGCTGCAAAATTCCTCCCTGAAGTGGCAAGACCTCCTTCTTTCAAGTCACATTCTTGTTCCAATTAACTATCCTGACGGCATAGTATTTATATTTAATGTGCAATTCTTACCAGCTCACTCGTATTCAGTGACCCTGTTCCCAAATCAAATTGCTAAAATGAAAAACCCTGAATCTGCGATTGAAGTTCTGAAATCAAACACAACACAAAATGAAGAATTAGCAATGGAATGTGGTAGACTGAGGTCCATTGTGGAGAATGCTGGGAGTAGCTTGGGAATTCACAAAAATAGCTTTTTGGGTTTTCTTTTTTGACCAGACCTGATGATACCTGGGGAAACGTAGGCAATGCAAGGAATACAACCAGGGTGAGACGTATGAAAGGCAAGTACCCTCCCTGCCGTACTATCTCTCCAGCTCAAATTACCTTGGTTATGGGCTCACTTATTCACTATTTAAATAGAAAAGCAAAATATATTCTTAGTGGGTTAGAGAGCAGAACAGGTAGGGCATTTCCCTTGCATGAAGCTGACGGGCTGATCTCTGAGTACCACCAAAAATAACCTCTGAGAACTGCCAGGAATAAATACTGAAAATTCCCAGGCCCAAAAACCAAAACAAAAAAACTGTAATATATTGATAAAACATGCTAATTACCGGAGGGCAAAAATAAGCATGAAGATAGGGCAAAGGGGACTCTAGCTGCTCCTGAAAGGGAACACCACTACTACAGGCTGGATAGACAGGCTGGTGAAGCACAGGTGGGTGGCCAAGGGCTGTGAATGCCACGACTATTCTACATGGCTGACAGGTAAGGAATAATGAAGACAAAGCCAAGAGAGAAAACATCAGGATCATTCCATGACAGGCAATTCATGCAGTGAAGGGCAGCATGAGTGCAGCACAGACGCTGATTTCAGGAGTCCGAGGCCCCTGTGGTCAGCAGCCAGGGAGGGTCTTCAGACACTCACCTCCATACACGCCTCTTCTTCTCGGGCTCAGGGCTCCTTCTTCCATCCAGGACATCACAGCAGGCTTCACCCTAGAAAGCCCTGTCACCACAGAAACAGGGTATTAATTAGTGAGAAGGAAAACCTGACATGCCCACCCCATACATCCCTAACAATATAAGGCAAATTCCTCACAAGGCTTGAATAGAATCTCCACTTCTGCTATGCCCTAAATTGTCAATTAACAATTTACAATCAAATTGTAAATTGTCAATTGACAATTGTCAATTGTCAACAGTGACATAAGTCCTAGGTTTTAATTTCAGTCTGAAATTGAGTCATGCTTTAGCCCCCCAAAAAGCACTGGTAGTGACTCTAAGCTCTAAAATAGCATGTGATGGGGTGAGGCCCTAAAAAATAAATGAATTCATGTTCAGAGTGATACTCCAGCAGGGTGGGCACCTGGTGACACACACATCCCGGTTTGATCCCTGGTAACCATATGGCACTGCCAGGAGATATTCCTGAGCATTAGTCCCTTAATCAAATCAACTGAACAAAAATATTAATAAGTGAATTTGCAGGCCTAGTAAAGGAGTACAGCGAGTAAGGCACTTGAACTGTAGATGCTGACCTGGTTTAGTCCACAGCACCCCCATGAGCTCCTAAGCACTGCCAGGAGTGATCCTTCAGCACAGAGCCAAGAGGAAGGCGGACTATGGTCCCAAATCAAAACCCAAAGGGCCAGAGTGATAGTAAGCTGGTAGGGCATTTTCTTTGCAAACCGCAAACCTGGGTTCAATCCCCGGCATCTATATTGTTCCCCCATGCACTGCCAGGAGTAATTCCTGAGTGCTGAGCCAGAAGCAACCCCTGAACATTGCTGGGTATAACCCCCAAAGCTAAATGAATAAGATGTTAAAAAACTAAAGGAAAATCAAAACAAACATACTGAAGTGAAGGGTAGTACAAGAAGTAAATGATTTTAAAATGGAAGGAATTATTTAGAGGAATCTGAAACCAGTAGAGTATGTGCGCACTTTATCATGCAACCTCAAGTGAGCAACCCCAAGCAGTGTGTACATGTATGTGCCTGTACTCAGAACTCACAGTTCAGGGCTGCCCCAAATCCATGCGGAACCAGGTAAAAGTGTTCTTTTTCATTGGCTCTTTTGATTATCACCCGGTGATGATCAAGTCCTCCTGGTTCTACTCTCCAGACTTATGACTGGTGGTCATTGGGGAACATATGGGATGAAGGTGATTGACCCGGAACCAGTCAGGTGTGAAACAAATGCCCAACCACTGTACTAGCTCTCTGCCCTCATGTGAAAATGTCCTGACCTCCCACATCTCTGGCAGTCCCAGAGATCCTTTGCTCTGTCTCCCTGGAACCAGTGCATGCCGGAAACTGCACACACAGCAGCATGACACTCTGTGACTGAGCAAGTGATGCTCTCCAGAGCAAGAAGGACAAAATAGGGGAAACACACATCCTGGTGCCCAGAGTCATTGTAGCTGCCAGGGCAGCAGGTCCTGGGGGTATTGATGCCCGTCAGGTATAAATCCAGAGCACAGACCAAGAGGAAGCCCCGAACACCTCCCCTGTGGATACAACAAATCCAATAGAAACAAAATACCAGGACGGAGTAATAGGACAGTAGGTCCAGGAACAGTGGGTAAGACTGTAAATCCCCACTGTCCCATCTGGTCTCCCAAGTACTGACAGGTGCAATGTCGAGTGCAGAGCCAGGAGTAACCCCTGAGAATCACTGGGTGTGACCCTGCCATATCTGTGCAAGGCAAATACCCTACAGCTGTGCTATCGCTCCAGTCCCATTGTTATATTAAAATATAAAATGTACTTAGTTTAGAAGTTTATTTTGATTTACTGGGTTGTTCCATAAGCATCCTCGTATACTGAAATTCTTGTAACCCCTCCACAAGGGCACCTGCCACTCACAGGGTAAAATAGGAACAATGGCTTAGCGTCCACAAAAGTGAGGTGGTTAGAGATCAAGAGATGACTGCTTTGTGTAATCACTTTTCTCACTTCTCTATCAATGCTTGCTTTGCTGTGCTTACAGAAATTTACTGTGTCCCAGAATATGGGCCTGGTAAGTTAAACTAATTTTAGGGGTGCTTATTAAAATAACAGGTGGGCCATTATGTGGTTTTTCCTAATCAAACCCTGTGCTTCTGCTGAGGCTGCTGCTCTTGCCTAGCAGGACAGCCTGCCGGCTGTTGTGAATACATCTTCCAAATTTTATTTCTGTGATTCTTTTTGCTTGTTGGGTCACAGCCAGAGATGCTCAGGGTCTACTCCTGGCTCTGCACTCAGAAATCACTCCTGGAGGTGCTCAGGGGACCATATGGGATGCCCTGAATCAAACGCAGGCTGGCCATGTGAAGGCAAATGCTCTACCTGCAAATTTTATTTCTTAATGTTGCCATGTCTATTTTGATCATGACTCCACAAAATCTGGGACATATTTTGGATTTGATGGTGGACCTCAGCACAACAAGTGCCTGGGGACAGCTCCAGAGATTCTTCAAAGGACCACTTTGTCTTTGCTTTTGTCAAAACTTTGCCCAGTTTCCCAGGGTGTCGGCAGAACCGATAACCCCAAAACTTTTAGATTTGGCTCTCAGGAGTCCGCTGTTACTCACTGGGGAGTCTGCTGATGGTCTTCTCTCTGTGCCTGTAAGACATTGTCCCGGACTGTGTGGAAGGCTGGATGCAGTGCTAATGCCACCAGCAGGCATGGGTGCGACTCATTGAGATGGACCACAGGAGCCATTTAAAACATCGCAGCACAGTGCATTACACTCAGGATCAATGAGTTTTTTGTTCTTTTCATTTTCTTGTTTGTATTGTATTCATTTGGGGAGAGGCCACACGAAGCACTGCTCAGGGCTGGCTCCAGGTGGGGCTCTGGAGACCATGTGGGGTGTTGGGGATGGAGCCCACTTCATACAAAGTAAGTGCCCTTCCCAGTGCCCTATCACTAGGGCTCACAACCCAGCAGCTGTTGGACATCTCTGTGGTTCTCACAGTCCAGACAGGCCCACAGCAAAGGGAAGGTCCTTTGGGAGGATCGCTGTGAGGAACCTGAAAGTCTCAGACTAACTTCTGGGGTTTGTGTTTGACCAGAACCAGTCCTCTGTCACTATGTCAACTTTGTTCCCAGGTCATGAGGATGATTTTTGAGCATACAAATAACATTAACATGTTTTTACCAGTTGTTTAAATTACACTCACTATTATGATATTTTGGCCCTCAGAGCTCAATGGAAAGCAGAAGTTATAATTCTTTCCTACACAATAGAATGTCTGTTACATATAACAAGCAGCTATCTTATGCCAAAACTGACAGCTTCTTAAAATTCTCCCAATGACTCATCTTACAACAGAAAAGAGTTAATATGACATCAACATAAATGTATGACTTATGAAAGCTGTAATTAGCTCCATGTGGTAGAAACAGTTGCAAGCTGATAGAGCATTAAAAAAACGTCACAAAGGCATGGGACATAGAAGTATATTGACAAGGAAAAAGTAAAAGTTTGTTCAACAAAATTTTAAGTGACCATACCCAAAATTATATGTAAATAGGAGCTGTTAACAGTATGTTGGGAGCATAAATGTGATACGGAGTAATGTATGCTAATGCCGATCACATGGACACTTTAGTATTTGGCAATATTCTGCAGCAGAGGACATATCCATAGAAACACAAATCACGAGTGATTTAATGCTTGAAAAATTTTTAGAGATAAACAAATAAGCAAGCGTCCTACCTGCACTCCTAACAGTCTAGCTTATTATTAATTTTTGATATTTTTTTAATTTATGTGCCCCTCTGGCAAAGCTCAGAGAACCCTGTGGGGTGCCGGGATCACACCCATTTCTGCCAAACAAAAAGCAAATGCCCTACCTACTGTACTATGACTCAGGCCCTTTTTTTAATTTTCAGTTATTTTTATTTGAGGGACAAAAATGGAGATGGTGGCTCAGGGGACCCGATGGGTTGGTGGGTATCAAACCCAGGTCAGCCAAGTGCAAGACAAATGACCTCCTGGCTGTACCACTGCACAGACCCCTAGAATAAGACATTGGGGAAAAAACCCTAGAAACCCCTTCCTGCAAGTACTCACCCTAACAGCAGGGGGCGCCCCTAGACTGGGAGAGATGGACAGTGGGGATGGGATTGTGCTCAAAACTTGGCAGGTGAAGCAGAAATTTTTTTTCTGGGGTAAAATAAAATCAAAATAACCCTAACTAAACCAAAATAAAATAACCCTAGAGGGTTAGCAGAGCTAGTACAGATGATAGGGTGCTTTCCATTCAAGCAGCTAAGTCGGGTTCAACTCTCCAAAGCCCAAAGGTTCCCCCCGGCACTTCCAAGAACGATGCCTGAGCTCAGATTCAAGAGTAAGCCCTGAGCACTGTGTGCTGTGGCCCAAAAATTGCAATTAAAAATAATAATATATTCAAAATTTCCTGTACAAAGGCACTGGAGACAGTAAAGTGGGTGAGGTGCTCGTCTGGCAAGCGTTTGACTCATGTTTCGTTACCGGCATCCCAAAAGGTTCCTGAGCACTGCAAGGAGTGATGCCTGAGTGCAGAGGCAGGAGGAGTGAACCCACCCTGATGCGTCCTCCACCTCCACTGTGTTCTTAAAAAGCTCTGTATCTCCCTGTCCCCCCCACAATCTACTGAATGTGTTAAACCATGTGAAAATAAAAATACGCCCCCAAATGCTTTTGAGCCACAGGACAGTGAAAAATGGGCCTGCATGACCCCCCATCCTAGGGCAGGAGGCTCGTACCCTGGGATGGTGTTTGTCTTGCACACAAGACCCGGATTGCACCCCGGTATTGTTGGGACCGGAGCCGCAAGAAAGAGAGACGAGCTAGCCGGGCAGTCTCTTGCAAGGGAAAAAATTTATTCAGACGAAGATGTTGAGGCTGCACCTCAGGTGGATGCAGCGGTCTTTGCTAGTTAGGGCAGCCTTTTTATAGGGCTTGAGTCCTCTGGGCAAGTCACGTTAGTCACGGAGCCTCGTCCGGAGCCACTATCTCCGGATCCGCGTGTCCGGAGCCCTGCGTCTGTAGAGCCGTGGGACCGGGGTCGCTATCTGGGCTCTGTGTCAGGGGCCGTGGGGACCGGAGTCGCTATCTGCTGGGCCGGAATCACTATCTGCTGGGCGGAATCACTATCTGCTGGGCCGAGTCACTATATGCTGGGCCATGGGACCAGAGTCACTATCTGGGCTCCTTGTTCTCAGCAACTCCTGTGAGCGGGTCCCTATCTTTTAGGCACGTACGTGAATTCCAGCCCAACCGACAGGCAGATGTCAGGATGTATGTGACAGGACCCAGGCATAGTACATTGTTATATACAGTTCAGGGGCATGGTTACAGAAGCAGAACAAAGCGAGGTTACAAAGGTCAAGAGTGGGCTGCCAACCATTTAACCCAATATAATTTCTTTTTACTTAACATTATCAATAGGATCCCCTGACTACCAACAGGAGAGATCCCTGAGTGCAGTCAGGAGTGACCCCAGAACATACTGGCCCTGGCTCAAAGAAAGGGCCCCCATGTCCCTTTGATGGGAAAACTTGACACTTTAGCCCCGACTGTAATCAGTCTAAGGAATGGACGGGGTCAGCAAAAGGCCAGCCTGGGACAGTCCTGGGGGACCCCACCCCGCCCCTGCGGCCCCCACGGGCACTGCAACTGTCCCGGCACTGGCGCCCACATGGCGGTGTCTGCGCGCGGCCCCCCGATCGGGGACTCTCTCTCTGGCTGGGGGCTGGAGGGAAGGTCGGCGGGGAGGGCGCCGGCCTCACAGCCCGACACCCCAGGGGGGGCCCGAACCCCAGGAGGGACCCTCAGCTGAAGGGCCTGGATTCAGCCCGAGCAAGACCAACGCGGCCTAAAACACAGTGACACACATTTAAAAAGGAAAACTCTGGTTGCTCCCGTTGCTCCTAACTTCAGAGACGCGCTTCTCCGTTCAGACTCCGTCTCCCGGGGACCTGGCGCCCCTCGGCCCACCCGGGTCTCCCCCGGGGCGGGGCGGGGCTCGGGGCGGCGCCTGACGGCCACCCGGGCCGGCGCCCGCCCCCAGAGCCCCGCTCTCCCGCCTTCCCAGTAAACTCCTTCGGCAGGAACTCCCCGCCCCCGGAGCCCACGGATGACTGAGTCTCTCCGCAGGAGCGACCGGGGCGGCCCCGGACACCGCCACGGTTCGACCCGCTGCCCACAAGGCGGAGACCACGCAGGGTCTGGGAATTCGAAGCGACCTCTCGTGGCCAGAAAGAAAAACGTCCGGCCCCTGGTGCCCCGTCCCTCCTGCCCGCCGGAAACGCTTTTCTGCCTGGAACTTGGAAGACGCTTACGGAAAAGGGGCGGGATTCTGTGACGTCACTCTACTTCCAGCGACAGCTTTAAAGGGCCAGGCTCCTGGTATTCCCGGTCAGGAATCCTAATGATTTCCCTCTTTCTGTGTTTGGATCAGGCGACCTGGACATCTGGGGGTCACCAGATCCGGGACAGATGGCAGTGAGGGGCTCAAGATATGTCACATGGAGGAGAAAGTTTTTATTTTTTACATTGTAGCACTGTCTCGTTATTCATTGATTTGCTCCAACAGACACCAGTAACATCTCCATTGTGAGTCTTCTTGTTACTGTTTTTGGCATATCGACTATGCCACGGGTAGCTTGCCAGGCTTTGCAGTCCAGGCGGGATACTCTCAGTAGCTTGCAGGGCTCTCCGAGAGGGATGGAGGAATCCAACCTAGGTCAGACACGTGCAAGGCAAATGCCCTACCTGCTGTACTGTCACTCTCAGCCAATTTTTTTTATACTAAGGGAATAAACTTCACAATTTCTTTGTGAACAAATGCCAGGAACACCGATGATGGTCGCAGTCAGTTCTGTTTGAGGTCCTTCAGGCTCAGGGACCTGATGCAGAGCAGCAGAGAAGCAGATAAAGTTGCTGAGGCTGAAGAGGAGATTCAGGAAAATGGCTCCCATGAGCCGAGCCAGAGACAGGGGCCTGGAGGCGATCAGGGGCCACACCTCCCTCAGATTCTTACACAGAGTGATGGCTTCCATTTGCAGTTGTGTGGCCACGACCAGCACATGTGGAACAGCTGGTGCCTATGCCCCGCAGCACACACCCAACAGCCACCCACGTGAGCACCAGACGCCTGCAGTGGCGGGACTGCTACACAGGAGAGCAGCTGCACACAGGAACCGCACTGAGTACACTGGGGGAAAGGGCCAGAAAAAGCAAATCCAGAGAGTGGGAGGGAGGGAGGGGAGAGAGGAGAGACGGGAGAGGAAGGGAGGAGGGGAGGAAGTGAGGGAGGGGTGAGAGAGCAGATTTGGAGGAATCTTTGGGGCCAGGAGTAGAAATGGGGACCAGAAGTTTCTGGGCAGGGCAGCTCTGACTAGGCTGATGACTGTTCTGGTTTGTCATGATGTGTGCACAAAGAAGCACCTTTCTTACAAGAGGCTTCTTTTTCTGATGGGGGCTGGGGGCTGTCACACCTGGTGGCACTCAGGGCTTACTCCTGGCTCTGTGCTCAGGGGTCACAGCTGGCAGGACTCATATGAGGTGCTGGGGATCGAACCCAGGTTGGGCCCAGGCAAGGTAAGTGACCTCCCAGCTGTACTATGGCTGTGGCCCCAAGCGGGCTTCTTTCCTTACTTAACTTTCTTAATGCCTTTACTCCTCCATCACTAGTTAGTTGCCCATGCATCTGAGTGTGTCCCTGCTCTATTCTATTATTCCATCCCATTCCATTCTGTTCTATAAGCTTGCTTTTATTTGTATACCATACTGGTGTTTACTATGCCTTTATATATATTATATATATTTTGGTTTTAGGGCCACACGTGGTAGTATCCAGGGCTCTGCATTGAGAAGTGAGCCCAGGAAGTGCTCAGAAAACCATATATGGCTGGGGCCAGAGTTATGGTACAGCAGACAGTGTACCTGCCTTGTGCATGGCCGACCTGGGTCCTTTCCCCAGCACCACATATGCTTAGATCTTTAAGCACTGCTGGCTGCACCTCCCCTCACTTTTTCCTTCCTTTCTTCTGAAATGAAGGAAGGAAGGAGGCAAGGAAGGAGGCAAGGATGGAAGGAAGGAGGGAAGGAAGGAAGGAAGGAAGGAAGGAAGGAAGGAAGGAAGGAAGGAAGGAAGGAAGGAAGGAAGGAAGGAAGGAAGGAGGTAGAAAATCGTAAATGTGGCTAGGGTTCAAACCAGTTTTGAACCACTGTGCCCTCACCTCCTCTACTATCTCTCAGGCCCCTTTGAGGTCAAGGAATACAGACTCATTTTCTTGGGAAAAAAGGGAGTTTTATGGTTCCAACCTGATTTAGCAGTGTTTGTTCTTTAAAGAACAGAGAACACTCTAATGCCCCACTTTTTTATTTTTGGGTCATATCTGGGTATGCACAGGGATTATTCCTGGCTGTGCCCTCAGGAATTACTCCTAGCAGTGCTCAGGGTACCATACTGCATGCTGGGAATCGAACTTGGGTCGGCCATATGCAAGGCAAATACCGTACCTGCTGTGTTATTGCTCCAGCCTCTCTAATCCCCTTTTTAATAATCTCTAATTGACAGGTATTGGGCAAAGCCTTCTTCACCACAAAGGTGTTTTCTATTCTGGGTCTTAGGTGCAGGAGGATGGAATAGAGTTGAGTAAATAAAAATGCTCCCAAGAATCCAGAGAGCTGACAGAACCAACCCCCTAGTGCCCTGTCTTTCTCATCTGCCTCCTTTTCGGGAATCTGCCCACTCAGCAGTTTGCTCTTTGTAAACCCCTCACTGAAGGGGGAGAGAATAGAAGATAACTTTCTAACATAAAAAAACCCGCATAAATCCCAAACCTAAAACAGGCTCCAGGAAGAAAAGATTCCTTTCAATTTATCTCCCCCACCGCTCTCCCGACCCTGCCACGGGGCCCCGCCCCCACTCCTGTCTGAGAGCTCCCAGCTCCTGCACTGTGTGTTCCACGGTGGCTTCGCTCAGGGCACTGTCCCCTGGGAGCAGGAAGAGCTGCAGGCATAGAAGGACATGTCAGGTCTGGAGAGGGCCTCGTCCCAAGGACAGTGAGCAGAATCCCTCCTGCCCCGACCAACTGAGGCCCAAGGCAAAGGGGTGTAAATTCCCCCAGGTGCTCGGGACAGCTGGGGGCTATTCATTAATTTCTCCATTCAGGGTCACACCTGATCATGCTAGGGGATACTCAGTGGTCACTCGCAGTGTTGCGGGGGGACCCACAATGAGCCCAGGCCTCCTCCTGGCATAGCCTGTACTCCACCCTGACACCATCTCTAGGGCTCTTCGCTCTACAGTAACTTTTGTTTAACTCATACATTTTATTTTTATTTAATTGAATGATAGTGAGATACACAGTTACAAAGTTGTTTTGTGATTGGGTTTCAGTCCTACTTTCCAACACCCATTCCTTCACCAGTGTACATTGTCCACCACCAATGTCCCCAGTTTCCCTCCCACCACCCTCCACCCCTCTGCACCCCAGCCAGCCTCCATGTCCATGGCAGGCACTTCTCTCTCACTCTCACTCTCCTCACTTTCTCCTTCCCTCTCACTCTCTCTCACTCTCTCCCTTCCTCTCTCTCCCTCTTTCTCACTCACTTTTCTCAATCTCTCTCACTCACTCTCCTCTCTCTCTCATCTCTCCCCCCTCACTTTCTCTCTCTTGATCGCTTGCTCTCACTCTTAAATTTGCTCTCACTCCTCTTTCTGGGCATAATGGTTTGTATTAACTTTTCACAACAGTCATAGTAGTAACATAAGAAAACAAAAGGAGAGGCAAGAAAATAGAAAAATCCCATTAGTTACCATTGTTTTTTATCTGAGGATAAAATGCAAGCCTGAAGACAGCTCAGGCTGAGTCTATGCCCTGCATAGATGCCCGGTCCCCTAAAAACCGTCAAGAGTGATCCTTGAGCACAGAAGTAAGAGTCTACCTTGAGGATCACTGGGTGTGACCTCCTCTGACCCAAACACAAACAAACAAATCCCCAGACTAAAAGAAAGAGCAGGGGAAAGTAAATCAGGTATCAAGGAGACTGTTCACCACCTAAGCATGCAGCTAATGCTCCTAATTAAACCCGGGAATGCCTTTGAGTCATCGGAGAGAATCAATACTTAGGAGCCAAGTGGAGTTGTTTGGGACATGGGGCAGCCACCGCGCCTGTGGGCATCATCCCAGCCTCCACTATCACACTGCCCCTCCAGATGGCTTTGCCAAGCACTGAGGTGTGGGAGGTGCTGAGTCATCTGCCTGCCTGCTCATCCTCAGGGCTCCGGGGGCTCCATCTCCCTCCCCACTGCCCAGCCCTCGCCGCTGGCATCCCCAGTGGTAAGCCAGGAACACAGAACCTGGGACAAAACACATGGGCCTGGTTTGGCCCTGGTTTCCCCGGCTCGATTCCTCCATTCCTCTCGGAGACCCCAGAGAGCTACCAAGAGTATCACGCCCGCAAGGCTGAACCTGGCAAGATGCCAGTGGTGTATTCAATATGCCAAAAACAGTAACAACAAGACTCACAGTGGAGTCGTTACTGGTGCCCATGCGAGCAAATCAATGAACGACAAGACGACAGTGCTACAGTGCCTAAAATTGAATTGCCGTGAGTAGTGTCTAGGAGGCTGACTTCAGGATATGCAGCACTGTAGCACTGTCGTGCCATTATTCATCAATTTGCTCAAGCGGGCACCAGTAATGTCTCCATTGTGAGACTTGTTGTTACTGTTTTTGGCATATCGAGTACATCCCAGGTAGCTTGCCAAGCTCAGCTATGCAGGCGGGATACTCTTGGTAGATCTCTGGGCTCTCCGAGAGGAATGGAAGAATAGAATCCGGGTTGGCCGCAGGCAAAGCAAATGCCCTACTTGCTGTAATATCATTCTGCCCCTCGTGGAAAGCCCGACAAGCTACCGAGAGTATCCCGCCCTCACGGCAGAGCCTGGCAAGCTACCCCTGCCGTATTTGATATGCCAAAAACAGTAACAACAAGTCTCACAATGGAGATGTTACTGTGCCCACTCATTGTTACCATATTTTGGCTATTGTGAACAGTGCTGCAATGAATATATAGGTACAGATGTCATTTCTACTGTGCTTTTTTGCTTCCTCGGGATATATTCCCAGAAGTGGTATTGCGGGGTCATATGGAAGCTCAATTTCTAGTTCTTGAAGGACTGTCCATATTGTTTTCCAGAAAGGCTGGACCAGTCGGCATTCCCAACAACAGTGAAGGAGCGTCCCTTCTCCCCCCACATCCACTCCAGCACTGGTTGCTTTTGTTCTTTTGAATGTTTGCCAGTCTCTGTGGTGTGAGATGATATCTCATTGTTGTTTTGATTTGCATCTCTCTGATGACTAGCGATGTGGAGCATATTTTCATGTGTCTTTTGGCCATTTGTATTTCTTTTTCAACGAAGCGTCTATTCATTTCTTCTCCCCATTTTTTGATGGGGTTGGAGGTTTTTCTTGTACAATTCTATTTGTGTCTTGTATATCCTGGATATGAATCCCTGATCAGATGGGTATTGGGAAAATATTCTTTCCCATTCTGTGGGCTCTTTGTATTTTGTCACTGTTTCTTTTGAAGTGCAGAAGCTTCTTAGTTTGATGTAGTTTCATGTTTATATTTGTTTTCACTTGCTTGGTCAGTGGTGCTTCATCTTTAAAGATGCTTTTAGCACAGTAGAAATGAAATCTGTAACTATATATTCATTGCAGCACTGTTCACAAAAGCCAAAATATGGAAACAACGCGAGTGCCCCAAAACAGATGACTGGTTAAAGAAACGTTGGCACATCTACACAGTGGAATACTATGCAGCTGATAGGTGAGACAAAGTCATGAAATTTGCTTATAAATGGATAGACATGAAGAGTATCATGCTAAGTGAAATGAGTCAGAAAAAGAGGGACAGACATAGAAGGACTGCACTCATTTGTGGAGTAAAAAAAATCACATGAGGATGACACCCAAGGACAGTAGATACAAGGGCCAGGGGGATTGCCCCATAGCTGGAAGACTGCTTCATGAGTGGAGGGGAGAAGGCAGATGGAATAGAGAAGGGATCATTAAGATAATGATGGGTGGTGGAACCAGTTGTTATGGAAGATGCATGCCGAATGTAGATAATGGACCAAATATGATGACCTCTCAGTGTCTGTTTTGCAAGACATAATGCCCAAAAGTAGAGAGAGAGAGTATGGGGAATATTGTCTGCCATAGAGGCAGGGGGAAAGTAGCAAAGGGGGGTATAACCGGGATATTGGTGGTGGGAAATATGCACTCCTTGAGGGATGGCTATTTGATCATTCTGAGATTGAAATCAAATCATGAAAGCTTGTAACTAACAGCGATTCAATAAAATTTAAAAAAATAATAAATAAAGATGTTTTTAGCTTCAGTGTCATGGAGGGTTTTGCCTACATTTTACTCTAAGTACCTTATGGATTCATGTCTCATATGAGGTCTTTAATCTTTAATCCATCTTGATATGACTTTTGTGACTGGCATTAGACAGAGGTCAGAGTTCATTTTTTTTTTTGCAGGTAGCTATCCAGTTTCCCCAGCAACACTTGTTGTTTATTGGGGTTTTGGTTATGGGGCCAAACTTGGCAGAGTTTAGGGCTTACTCCTGGCTCTGTGCTCAGGGATCAATCCTACCAGGGCTCAGGGAACCCTGTATGGTGTAGTGGATCGAACTGGAGTTGACCATGTGCAAAACAAGTACTTAAACCCTGTATTCTCTCTCTGGCCCCCAAGAGCCTCTTAAAATCCAGAAGCTAGGACTCAAGAGGACATGCCTTACACACCCCAGAATTTGGTTCCCAAGTACCAGAGCACATCATCACTGAGTGAAGTGTTGTCAACGGTGACCCCCCTCTGAGGCTCGGGGTCAGGGCGCGCCGAGGAGCACTGTTCTGACTGTTCAGAGACCTCCAGGCAGCCTCCCAGGGGGTTGGGCCCGCACACAGACATGCTGAGGGCTGAGTCCTGGCTCTGTGCTCCAGCATCACTCCTGCGGGACTCAAGGTACGATCTGGGATTTCAGGGCACAAGGAGCAGTGCTGAGGGCCTGGGACCCCCAGGTGCTCTTTGGCCCTGCTGGCATCCAGATAGCCACACAGGCCATGGACTGAACCTGGGTCTCCTCACAGACTCCAGTACTTCAAGCCATATCCCCAATTCCACAGCAATTTTCTGTTTTCTTTTTCTTTATTTTTTCAGGCCACACACACCTGGCGATGCTCAGGGTTTACTCCTGGCTCTGCATTTAGGAATTACTCCTGGCAGTGCTTGGGGGAGCATATGGGATGCCAGGGATCGAACCCAATAAGCCACATGCACTGCAAGTGCCCTCCCTGCTGTACTATTCCTCCAGCCTCATCCCACAACAATTTTCTTCCACCTTCTTTGTGTGGAGCATACCTGGCGGTGCTCAGGGACTAGTCCTGGCTCAGAGTGACCCCTGGCGGTGCTCAGTGAACCATACAGGGAGAGCCAAGATTAAAACTAGGGTTGGAAGTGTGGGGGGGGGCTGAGGGTAATTAAGATAGAGACCAGTATGACAGTGATAGCTGGGAATGATCATGCTGGACAAGAACTGAGTGTAACCAGGTCCCAGTGGCTCCCCCAAATCTGCCCCAAGATCCTCTCCTGCAGAGACAGGTTTCTATGTTCTGCCACACACACTGCCTCGGTTCCCCTGACCCACTGCTCCTCTGCCCCTGTCATGGCCCCCTGCACCTCTGGCCCAAGCTTCCCATGGCCTGTGAGTCATCATAGTGATCTGACTGCACACCCCCATCTGCTCCCTGCCCTTGGGTTCTAGGAGCATGGCCAGAGCAGCCATGGGGACTGCTCGGGTCTGGACCCCAGGTCCCCTACGCTAAAGCCTGCCTGAGCACATGCTGTGAGTCTCCCTGGGAAGCTGGGCTTGGGGTGCCTGATTCAGGTAGGAGGCAGCCCCCAGGGATCCTGAGAAGCCCCAATGCCCCCACAGACAAGCTGTCACCTACTCTAGCCCACCCTTCTTCCTCAGCCCTGCCGCAACCACAGAAGGCACCATGGGCTCCGTGGAGAGAAGGAACAGGCATGACAGGAGGAGGAGGAGGAGAGGGAGGAGAAGCAGCGACCCTCGTTCCGTTCCTCTTCCCCAGCCCCCAACAGAAGCTCCAGCTGCGTGGGATTAAACAGCACTGTGATTCCATGCCAGATCCCGGCCGCCCCAGGTGCAGATACCACTTCTGCACTTCATGACAGTGTCACTCCAGCTTTTGGCATGCCAGAACGCTGTGCAGCAAGCCCAACCCCTTCCTGATTTGACCCTGAGGCTTGCACGAGTGCACGGCAAAGTACATGCTGGCATTTGTTCTCTTCCTGGAGGGGGAAGAAGAGAAAGAATAGAGGCTCTGAGCAATGTGCCCTTTCTGGGTGGGGAAAGGGAGATGCTTTTTGGCTCATACCTGGTAATACTCAGAATTACTCCTGGCTTGGGACTCAGGAAATACTCCTGACAGTGTTCAGGGGACCACATGGGTTGCTGAGGAACTAACACAGCTCGGCCGACTGCAAGGCAAATGCCCTCTGTGCTGTCCTTTCGCTCAGGGCCCTGTTTGTGACTTGAAGTGAGATGGGCGAATAAGAGGCAGGGACTGTGGTTTTCTATTTGGCTCCCAAACTTCACACCTTGAACCTCAGCTGTGTCCTCACCTTCAGCCCG